>OU611753.1:5537926-5717926 GCA_914767535.2 Dunaliella primolecta | reverse complement strand
CGTTTTTGACCTCCTTCTTTCCTTTTCTTGAATATGCAGGATGTTATTATTGTACATGGAGGTCACAAGCATGTAAAAATGGGAGTGAAAAGTGGTCCAGCAAAGTTGGGCCTGCTTCTCTTTCCGCCTTTTTTCGTAAGAGCTTTGAAATTCCTACAGAGCCCCCTCCCCTTTTCCTTCTTTCTTTGTGTTCTTGCGCCTGCCTTATAGTCTTTCTGTTCAGAAGCTGTTGCCCTGTTTAGCAGAGGCTCTTTCGGGAAATTGCTATCATGATGTCCTTGTAAACCTTGCAAACCTATGTCCTACTCTAAACATCATGTGGGGACACCGTGTCCCGTGACGAGAGTGTTTTTTTCTTCTTCTGGAATCCGACAGTTTCTGCACCCTCATGGAGTATGAATAGGCCGTACGTGTCTCTGTGGCTTGGGAAGACGTATGTGGTTCCAGCTGGAATGTACGCAGGCCAAGTGTGGGGCACTGAATACATTAAAGCGGGCAAGGAATTTGCAAGTGATCTGCAAGTGCGGCACATGAGTTATCATAAAAGCACGCTGGGTGTTAAGCGTACCACTACAAACTGGGCTGTCCTGAGGGAGTGTGGTCATGAGCCGCTTCAGTTTTACTGGTTTAGGTCTGTTGTCAAAATGTAAAATAGCGTGCTGAGGTCTAATAGTGAGACGTTGAGAAGAGTGTTGAAAGCAGATTTGAATATTCATTCGCGTGAGCCAGCCTGCTGGACTGCTCAAGTTTTGGATGCTTTTCAAGGCTTACGGCGCTGTGATTCCTTTGTGCAAGCTCTGCGGCAGGGCACTCCTATCCCTATTCAAGAGTTTACTGATGACCTCAGACACAGGCTGCGGGCAGTGTGGAGAGATGTTGAGGGAGTGAACCCGCGGGACACATATAGTAAGCTGGCAACTTACCAGTCTCTTTTTGCAGTGCCTTTTGACCATAACGTGCGTGCCCCTGCCCGTTTACCAAGGCACATGCATTTGGATTTGTCTCCACATGTCATGACGCATGTTAGCCGTTTCAGACTTAGGGCACACACACTGAAGGTGGAGACAGCAGCTTGGGATACTCGGAACACTCTTTTGTGTGATTGCTGTTCTTGTGATGAGATTCAGGCCCCGCAGGCAGGTACAGCTATGTAACCCTTCCCTTCCCTTGATGAGATTCAAGATGAGGCTCATGCCCTTTTAGTGTGCAGAGATGCAGATGTTTGTGCTTTGAGAAGAAAGTACGCTTACCTGTTCAACTGTTTCTCTGGTGATTTTTCAATGGAGCAACCATTTTTACAACAAGCCAGTGTCCAGGATGTTTCTGATTTCCTCTTGCAACACAACAAGCTTTTTCCGTTTATTTCTGAGCTTATGGACATTATGTTGGCTGGCGAGGACCAGTCACAGGCCGATCAGCCGAACAGTCTGGCTGAAGGTCCCCCTGTGTAAATCTAAATCTAAATCATGGAGTGGGAGTGGTTACGCTTTTCAAATTTGTCTCATGCAGAGTGGCAGTATGTGATTCTCTTTAGCATTGGCACTTCTGAACTCAGCTCAAGGACTTGTTTCCTTCTCCAGTTGACATTGTTCACAAGTTTGGTTTAGATACAGGGACCTTTTTGATTCAGCTAAGCTGCTCTTGTAGGCAGGTACAGCTATGTCATCCTATTCTATCCTATCCTATGTCCTTCGGCACATGTAATCAGAAGATAAGGCCAGTTGACCTTCTAGAAAAATTCCCTAACTAGCAAGGGTCTCACTAAAGGGCCCTCATACTCATTTGTTTAGTCATTCCCTTCAGCACACGGGGTCCTTCCACTCTGAGCATGTCGTTCATTCTTCCAGAAGCAGAATCCCAGTACTTGGTTGCTAGGTCAAAGTGGGAAAGGAAAGTGTTACATAGTTGATTAAAGTGGGAGATAATTTGGCTGCTGAGCTGTACCAGCCAAACAGAAAAAGTTGCCAGCCTAACAGGAAATTATTATCATTCTGAACAGCGACGGAATGAAGCAACAGTTCAGTAGTGGATCTTGGTCTGGACACCTTCCTTGTTGGAGATACTTCTCCTCCCATCAACCCTGAGAGCTCAACAGAAACAAATGTATCAGCACCAGTTGCTTATATTAATGCCTCACTACATACAGATTCGTAAGATGCTTACAGAGCACACTTAGTCTATGAAGCAGACAGGGAAAAAGGAAAATGATGTACCAATTGATCCACAGGGAGACACAGCGACTCACTCTAAAAAAAATGACGGAAGGGAGCCACCTGCAAGCATGCCTAGGACACAAAATTAACATGTAATGTACATGTACAATACATGTGAAAAAGGGAGTCAAAGAATACTTTGCAACCTAGGATTCAGTTATCCAGCCTCACACGTGGAGACGAGGAAGTAAGGAGGGCCCATCCCCATGCGCTGACCAGTCCGATGTAGCAGCAATTGTCCTCAACAACCCATCGGCAAGTGTCTACATTGAAAATGAGGTCACCAAATAAGGTCGGATTCGGTCACGCCACTGCCCCCGCTATAACCCACACTCAACTAATTTAGTCGATGTCATCAATAAAAGACGGGGCTGGCTCGCCAACTAGCACAACACAACCTGACTGCATACACAGGTCTGCCTAGCTCACAGGTTGGTGAAAGGCATTATAACAAACCCTCGGAATCACTCGGGAGGCCACGTCTGATCTGCGTAGGCAGAGGGCCCCATTCGACTCCCAGCCATGATGGCAGCAGCACCACGGTTCCCCCCCAACATGCCTCCCCTGCTGAAGCTCGTGTACGCCCCTTCCCTGCTGCCTCCTCCCCCCTGATGACCATCTTCCCACCCGTAGGTGTATTCTGCGCCAGTCTCTTCACGAACCGGCGTCAGGCTGAACTCAGCTGCAACTTCGTTTGCGGTTGTGACATGCCTGAGCAGCAGGGGAGGTGCAGCGCAGGCATTGAGGTAGGTACTAATTCTCCGTTCAATCCAACACAAAATAAGGCTGTGATAATTCGGAAGGAGACACGACAGATAGGCAAGAGGCGCGTGTGCAAGCGTGTTGCCCACATGAGTGTTGTGCCCACCTGCACGACCGGGTACCCACAACCATACTACGCATCAACATGCAAAAGGGTCAGTCACACAGCATGCCTGTTTTACATAAAGAGCAGGCGCAGAAGATACATGCACTCCTTGGCACACCAGCCAGAGCAGTGCCTTACCTGGTGGCCTTGTAGTGCTTGATGCGTGAGATGCACGCGGAGTAGATGTCCAGGAACGGGTTGCTGCTGCTGTCCGAGCACTTGTTCAGGAACTTGCACACACACTTGCAGAAGGTCAGCAGCCTGATGTACTCATCGCCATCATGCTGCAGTACAGGGGCGCAAGAGGAACCCGGTTGCAGAACTTGTTACGCATGGGGGAGGCTTTGGGGAAGCACCAGAAGAACATCATGTGCCCAAGCGTAAGGAGCGAGGCGCGAAGCAAGAGATGCAAAAAGCAAACAATCATGAAGGGGCTGCCTTGTCCACAACAACTGCTCATCATCTAGAGCGGACATGAACACCTTTGGTGCAGATGATTAAAGATGATCATCTAAAGAATCGAGGTTCTGAAACTGAAGAAGCAGAGTGCAGGAGACATAAAAACGGGAAGGGTTCTGAGCAGTGATTCAATGGCTGAAAGTCAGCTTGGGGGGGGGCCCACTTTGCAGCTTCAAGCAGAAGTGGTCCCGGCCTGCTGAGTTTTAATTCCATCCCCATGGGTTGCATGTAGGTTCCAAACGACAAGGACTATTGACTTCATCCTTGTCACAGGCGCTGTGAGCCAAGTGCATCCACCAGCAAGCATCCCTATCCACTTCTGCAGCGCTGCGCCGGCTGCACTGTTCCACCGAGGCGTATGAAAAGCAGAGTGCCTGGCTGGGCCTAAGTTGAACATGGACAACAAGTCAATGCTGTAATGAGCTTGCTCTGTTGCATTGTGATCATCAGAGGCAGAATAAGAGGTCACTCAGAGTACACAACTGCTCTTACCCCTCGAGTACTGAGCAAATAAGTAGGCAACTGGAGATCTGTGAGGAGTGAGATGAACCATACAAACTTAACATCGAGAGTACTTTCTTGTTCCCCTCCCTATTTGTTTTAACCGCGCAACGACATAACACAACAATGGCATGGTAGCAAAGGGCAGGCAGCCAAACATGCATGCAAACCCATAGCCAGCGTGACATGCTCCCCCCTCCCTTTGACGCACACCTGCAGGGAGTAGTGCTCTGCTGCAATGATGAGGACCAGCAATATGTCCCGGATCTCTGTGATCTCTTGGTCCTGCAGCTCCACGCCAGCCTGCTCATGCATCAGTGCAAACACAAAAATGATGGTGAGCAGCAGCTCCACTTCAGAGACTTGGCCAACCCTACACACATGTTTGCACAGGCACGTAACACTCATTGTGAGCAACACAACGCAAGAGGTCCAGCTAACCCTGTGTACACGTCAGGTAGCGCAGTAGAGCACTGACCTCCGGTGGCCCTCACAAATCCACCAATAGAAGCGCTGGACACAGCAGTAAAACAACACAGCCCACTTTGCGGGCAGCGGTTCTGTTTGCATCCCATCATCTTTCACAGCTTGTTTCTTTGCTCACTTGCTGGCCTGCACTGGAGGAGAGCCCCCAGTCCAATCCACCCAGCCGACTTCCGTGCAGCTAGCATGCCACGTTGCAGCACAACCAACAGCCCTTTCCGCTCCCCTCACCCCCAACCTATCGCTTCCTTTCCTCACCTCCCACCCAGACAGTTGGTCTTGGGCGCCAAAGCAGCAGCAGAACAAGCGCGCCAAGGGGCTCTTGGTATCTGTGTCCCCTGCCAGCACTGTGTAGGGGTCTGGGGTTCCCAGCAGCATGAGGCCTCGGATGGCATGCTCAGTCAGCATCTGGAAGTAGTCCTGGGTCTCCCACATCTCCAGCTGCGCGCAGGTGGGTGTGGTGGGTGATGGGACACATGAGCGAGCGTGTCTGGGAGCATGTGCAAACAAACGTAGCAGCACATTGCAGGTGGGTTGAGGGGCGCCACACCCACCAGCACCTCAGAGCCTGAGAGAGTCCAGGCCATGAAGACGCAGTGGACATTTCAAGCAGGGCACAGTAATGATTGCAGGTAAGGCATGGCAAAGCCGGCACACGCCCCACCCCCATGACACGTACGCTCACCTGTGAATTAGACTCATATTTATGCTGGAGCACGATCCCCAAGCAGCAAGACGCCATGGCCTTCTCCCACTGCGCACGCATGATGCGGCTGATGAGCGTCCAGTTCAGCTGGCCTCGGTATGCGGAGCCAACTGCTGTGAAGCTGGTGTTGCCAGCCTGCGCACACCCACACGCAATCGTGTACAGCATTTGTGCCCTGCCATGCGCAAGCATGCATGTGTTGCCAGTCTGTGCATGCCCGCATGCAATTTTGCACAGCATCCATGCCAAGCCATGCGCGGGCATGCATGTGTTGCCAGCTTGCACATGCCCACATGCAATTGCGCACAGCATACGTGCGAAGCCATGTGCACGCACGTATGCATGAATGCAGGCGTCAAAAACACGTGCCGAGCCTTGCGCATCAGATATTGCGCTAGCGCTTGCACACTCTGCATGTACAAGGACTCTTGTGCTGGCGCAGATCCCAAGCCTTTTTCGGCTGCATGCTTCTGCATGGTTGCTGAGTTGTATGTGTACAAGAGTTCTTGCATATGCAACTTGTGCACATCTGCTTGAGAGCACGAGACGTACACGTTTTGCACCAGCTGTGGGACAATCAGGACAGACCCTCAATAATCTTGGAGGCCTTGCACATCTTCACAAAGCCTTTGTTGGGCTCCTGCTTTCTTCCTCCCCCAATGCCCTCTCATACCGGCCACGTACCATGTTGTTGTCTTCATCCTCAGACCCTTCCTCCGAGCTGTCCTGCCCTTCTGGCTTGCTTGGTTCATGCATGCCCAGGTGCTGTGAATCCCCCATGGACTCCCCAAGCACCTGCAGCAACACACATCAATGCCAAAGGGGAAACTCGATTGAGAAGGTTACATGCACACACACAAAGGAAAAAAAACAGGACGGTACTGGCCCACACGCTAATCACGTCAGCACAGGTGCCTCGGGGGACAACGGCCTCTTATTGCCCGCTGAATGTTTGTAAGCAAGGATCAATAATAACAGATCAAGTGACTTCTTTATAGAAGTCACATGTTTACATCTGGGACTACAAAAGCACAGTTGCAGCTCACAGGGAAGCATTTTGTATGATTATCTGATTATGCTGAAAGGTAGGCTGATTGCACACACATCATTTTTTCCTTATTGGCTGGGACAAAGGCTCACAAGCCTCTGAGCATGAGCGGGCTAAGGCCAAGTCACGTCCAATTCTTTCCAGATGACAGTCCTCCACATGGCCATCCTTCGGAAATTTGTCAGAAGCATGCTAGCCCCGGAACCACCCCTTCGGCACGCACACACATATGCATGTGCCTGATACGCATCTGCTGTCAAAAGCACGCTGGCCTTTTGACCAACAGCTTGGTACACTAAGCTATTTGATGTCAGTGCTCTGGGTGCGCGCGCACGCGCGCCTCTGTGTGTGTGTGTGTGTGTGTGTGTGTGTGTGTGTGTGTGTGTGTGTGTGTGTGTGTGTGAGTGTGTGTGTTTGTGTGCGTGTTTGTGTGTGTGTGTGCGCGCGCGCTGTGCTTCCTTGCACATGCACTTACCTCAGCAATTTGGCCTGCCTTCTGATACAGCCTCAGCGCCTCCATGAGCAGGGAGCCAGAGTAGGCAGCCTCAGCGGCACGGTGCCAGTGCTCGATGGCCTTCAGGGCACACTCCACCTCCGTGACCTCGTTGCCCATGCATGCCTGCAGGGGGTAACAGTGCGTGTGATGCAACAGGTGAGTCAGCCTGGGCACACACCACCTCTGTGACCTGACCTTTTTGCCCATGCATGCCTGCATAAGGTGACAGTTTATGATGCAGCTGGTGAGCCAGCCTGGGCACAGGCGCATGGGACAGGGTTGATGCATGTGCTTCTGTGTGTGTGTGCATCCGTGTTTGTGCGTGCCCAGTTATCCTTCTTCCTCTACGCATGACAGTTCCACCCTTTCCTGCACCTTGGAGCCTGCCTACGTTGGCAAGCACACCAGTGCACTGGTGAGCATGCAGTCGCGCATACCTGGTTCCAGTGGTAGGCGATGGTGGTGAGGGTGGCTACATGGTACTCCTCCAGCGTTCGCTCCAGCTCTTGGGCCAGCTTGGCATGCAGGCGGCGGCGCTGGTAATGCGGGATGACCTGCACTCAGTGTGTTCGTGTGTGTGTGTGTGTGTGCGTGTGTCAGTTTCAGACTTGGGCATTCAATCCACAGGAAAAGCCGAGGCAGACATTCTGATACGACACCAAGAGGGGCCTGAGGGTGACGCACCTCGTACACGATGTCTCGCTCCACCATGTTAAATTCCCACACACCCTCTGTGTCTGTGGGCTTCAGGAAGTTGCCACGCTCTAGCTCAACCTGCGCGTTAACGTACCACACCAGATGAAAAATGGTTATGAAGTTAACGCGGTCTCTCAGAGAAGAAATAAGGGTGCAAGTGACCCTTACTGGTTGAATGTAACAAGTCCTGAGGTCCTCTGTTGTTATCCTCCTGGAAATAGCATTTCCAAATCTGCAACGTATGGCACAAGACCAATCCATGCAGAGCATCCAAGATCGGCAGCAATGCAGTGGCCAAACTCCTTGGAAGCTTGGCCAGCTGGAAGCTACCAACATAGAAGTGGCAGCTTTAATGCATAGATGCAAGCATTGCTCGTCAAAAGTGCAATTTCAAGTCGACACGCTGGCTTCAGGAAACGGGGATATCGATGCAAGCAGGGCCATTGCCACATAGCGCACACAAACGCAATTGGCCAGTACTACACATGCTGCGTGGTACCACACGGGGCAGAGCATGCACACAGGGCAGGGCCAGGACCACAATCACTGCATGTACACGGGGCAGGGTCAGTACCACCAGTACCACACAGTGCGTGCACACGCAGCGGGGCTAGTACCACCCATACCACACAGTGCGTGCACACGCAGCGGGGCCAGCACCGCTAGTACCACACTGTGCGTGCACACACAGCGGGGCCAGTGCCACACTGTGTGTGCACATGCAGCAGGGCCTGCAGGGATGTGGTCACAATTATCGAATGGTTCTATGACACCCACCAGGTGGCCCCGGAGCTCATCCTTGGACTTGTTGATGGGGTAGAAGCGGTGCAGGATGTCCAGGTCCACCCACTGGCCCATCACACTGGCAACCTTGAGCGTGAGGTGCACGCCAGGCTTCAAGCGGTCCATGCGCTCAATGATGACCTGCAGGCACACATGTGCAGCAAGTGTCAAATTTTGGTTGAGGGTTCATGGGACTTGGATCTACCTTGTATTGTGCACGCATTTCATCGTAGAGCGCATGGATGGTCCATGCACTCAATGTAGTGAGTGTGCAAATGTGGGTTGAGGATAAAGGACATCGGATTTGCCTCGGATCATGCAGGCTAGCTAAAAGGGAAGTCTTCTTGTAGTCGGGCCTGCTCGTGCGCTTACGTGTTGACCACCCCAGCCCCTGCCTCTTTGCTGACCTTGCAACCAAGCATGGTAGGCACGGCAGGCTGCACATCTGCCATCTAGGCAAACATGTCAGGGTCTACAGAAGAACCTGATCTGGAAATGTCCTGAGCGGAGCCTGCTTAACTTTTGACAGCTTGCCCCTGCACTACCTGCACCACACCCCTTGCGCACCTGCTGGAAGTTGAGGTTGCGGATCATTTTGTTGACGTTCGCAGTGAACTCGCCCCCAGGGTCGGCCAGCCAAGGCTTCTGGCAGAGGAACTCTGTGACCTGTAGGGCAACAGAGTAGGCATCAGAGGATGAGGTGACTCTTGTAAGCAAAGGGTCTGCACTGGTTGAGGTGGCCACGAGTATTGCTGAAAACGGGGGATAGGACAGTTATAAGGTTCATGCTGTAAGAAGTTCCGGGCACAGAGGGAATAAGATTCCGTCCGAGATTGTTTGCAGGCGCAACAACGAACTAGGTAGGGGAGTAAGCAAGGAACACGTTTCTGCCAGCACATCAGCGAAGGCTATGAGGCAACAGGGGATGTACAGGCAGGCACTAGCAGCTGAAGCCAAGTGCGCGCGTGCATACACGCACACACACCTCTTCCAGCATGACAAGATCGCTTGAGATGTTTTTGTGGCAGGGATATTCCACGCAACACATTTTGCAAGTGTCCTCTTGCACCCAACATATCCAAGTCAGTTGAGCGCAGTGCAGCGCACTTTCGACCCTCTTTTCCTAATGAGCCCTCTGAAAAAATACCGGGGGATGCAGTCCACATGGAGCAATCGCGCACCCCATTATTGAACTCCACAGTGGTGTTTCTATGCCAGGAAGATTGCATCAACTGGGGCAGCAGAAGGGTGGAGATGGGAAAACCTGCTTCCCTGAAAAATGTTTTTTCTGCCTTATACGCAATCAGAAGCATCTCACACGTGTACCATCCTCAAGTTCAACGACTTTTCAATCAAAGACCCCCCGGCACAACATGCGCGGCTCATGGCATGGCACAAGGCAGTTTCTCTACCTCAGAGCACGGAGTGAAGACATGGAGAGCTAGGAACAGGCGCACGCATCCCTTCTCCAGCAGACCCTTTGTGCCTGGGCAGGCTCATTTTCTGTTCCTTTCTCAAAGCAGGCCGGGAGCGGCGCTGTCCTTTTGCTGTTCACTCACCATCTCCTCACTTCACACAGCAGCAACAGCAGCAGAGGTTGCAGCTTATGCGTGCGGGGAGCCTGCAATGCAGCCCTGCTCTTTCAGCATCCCACGCACATCCGAATGCCGCATTACTCCCTTCTCCACCATGACAGCAAGCAAAAATTCAATAGCATCCCGTTTACCTTCTCTGTGTACAAAGGCATGCCACCGGTCTTCTCCATTACAGCCAGCACATACTGCTCTGGGTAGGTGGTGCCTGACACAACCTGTGGGCAGAGGGGTGGAAGAGCACTTTGTGAGCCTATTGGCAGGACACATGAGGACATAAATGATCCTCTGTACGCGTGTACACATTGCAGCAACCACACCGACAATCGCGTGCGCGCGCCAGCTTGCTCACCCGCATGAGCGCCTCTGTCTGCTGGAAGGTGAACGGCTCCAAGTGCACGCAGCTGGTGGTGGGCAGCTTGAGCAGGTGGCGGTACATCACTGCCACCTTCTGGGTGAGGGCGGCCTTGCCATGAAGGTGGTGCTGGTTGGTGGTGACGGGGGGCTCGTTGGGCCTTGTGGTGGCAAGCACCAACACGTTGGGCGTGAGCACCTGTGCAGCAGAGTGTTGTTTGTTGTGTGCTGCTTTGTGCGACCAAGCCAGGCTTGTGGGCACGCAGTTTGGGCTTGAGCAACTGAGCTGCGGTAGTGTGAGTGTCTCAGGCTTTGTGCAGGGCTCGAGCACAACTTTCCAACATGAGGGAGTCTGAAGAGGAGAGAGTGCGCTGAGGTGCGAGAGTATTTGGTGTTAAGGTGGTGTGTGAGGGCAAGTTGTGCCTTTCTAGAGTCTAAATGCTTTCAGCGGCTAAAATCATTAGCAGGTTTCAAGCTGAACATGCTTGCATGTAGCAGCGAGGAGCACAGGCGGCAAAAGCGCGGCAGCTGCTGCAATCGTGACAACAGATTTTGCTGCTGATAAGGCAGTCATGTCCAGCAGGCATGTGACGCAACATACATGCATGGACTCTCGTACTATATATGAGCGTGCAAAACTGTACACACGCGTCTGCCGTGAGCAGAAGGTTGTCATGCGAGCACATTTGGCACAGTTCCATTATGAAGAGCTCAAGGAGCCACCAATAAGTACAGGAGACATGCTGAGGTAATGAATTGTCGATCACAACAACCACGCCCTGCACCGACCGTGGGAAGTTTCTGACAAGGCAAACAAACTGAACTGACCTCAGCAACCTTGGCCAGCAGCTGCCAGGACCATGTGTCAAACTCATGCAGGTTCTCCAGCAAGATGATGACGGGGCCGTACAACTGAGCGAACTCCCGAATGATGTGGACCACGAAGTTCAGGGAGTCCTGCAAAAGGGGTGGCATGCATCCAAGGGGAGCCAGCCAATTGTGGTTCAAGTGCAAGGCATGACAAGGAGGAGGTGCGCATGTGTGAGCACACGGTCATTTGGGGTACACCTGAGTGCATGTGGGGGGAGCAGGAGCCTATGCTTAGCCTTTTACAACATGCGGTGCCATGTCACATGCCCAGGGGTTGGGGCCTAGGGGCCTAGGGGCTGAAGAGGGCGAAAGAGAGAGAGAGAGAGAGAGAGAGAGAGAGAGAGAGAGAGAGAGAGAGAGAGAGAGAGAGAGAGAGAGAGAGACACCTGACAGCATGGAGCTTTGGCATCCTCCATCCGCTAACAAGCAGGCAGTGTCAACCACTGCTCAGGCAGGCAGACAGCCGCGGGACATGATGAGGCCCCCCAGGAGCAAACCCAGCCCTGCAGGCATCCCTGCTCTCCAGCCACCTCTGGCAGCCCCACGCCCTGCACATCTCCTTATTCTGTGCGTGTCCTTTTCTGTGCATGTACACAGGCGCACATCTACAGGCGCGCGACCTCATTCTGTGCATGCCCACAGGTGCGCATTCACTTCCAGCTGTGCACACCACATCCTCCACCCACCTTTTTCTGCGCATGGCCCCCGCCTCCGCCAACCTCTGCCACGTTTCCACCCTGAGCTGAGGTCACCGCTGC
The DNA here is from genome assembly GCA_914767535.2 of Dunaliella primolecta. NCBI lineage: Eukaryota > Viridiplantae > Chlorophyta > Chlorophyceae > Chlamydomonadales > Dunaliellaceae > Dunaliella > Dunaliella primolecta. The sequence goes on along the minus strand of OU611753.1, from coordinate 5,706,099 downwards.
TGAGGGGTCCGCATTCATGAGGGCCCGATTGCCTGAGATGCTGCCCATGCGCAGCATGGGACGTGGCCCCATAGAGCCTGAGCTGTTGAGGGCGGGAGGAAGGGGGCTGCTGGCCTGCATGTGTGTGTGTGTGTGTGTGTGTGTGAGTGTGTGTGTGTGTGTGCATGCGCGCGCAGATTGATGCAAAGCAAGCTTAAGCAGGTGGGCATAGATGGGCATACCTGAAGCATCTGCTTGGAACATGCAACGTCGAAGGTCGTGCACGCAGCTCGTGAATGCCTGCAGCCTTACACGTTAGCCATTGATTTTGGCCGGTGAGGCAAAAGCATGCCTCACTGTATGCGCATCCTGAGCCATCACATATTTTTTTCTTTTGTACTTAATGACAGCTTGAACACAGGGCATCTCCCTGTCCACCCTCCAGCACACCAGGTCGTACTCACACAGCCCATCCCATCTGTTCTTCCAAGCTAGCTCTGCCGTTGACCCCACCCTACCAACTCGCACTCATTGCAAGCCAACTGTGTTGGCCCATCCCGCACCATGCCCTCTTAGCCAAGCCCACACCCACGCCTGCTCAACATAGCCCATACCTGACCCCCACCCACCTGCTGCGCTGCACCAGGCGACCCTCCTTGCTGCTGCACGTCCACACTCAGTTGCCTGAACGGGTCTGGCATCAGGCGGCTCTCACGCCGGAAGGCTTCCCCTGCGGCAAACGAGCCTTGTTGCCTCTCTCTGGGGGAGGGTGTGGCACTGCCGATGCTGCCGAAGCCGACCTCATGGGACGGCCGGGCACTGCCAAAGCTACCATGGTGCTCTGCACCGAACCTGCTGGAGCCGTGCAGCTCCGGGCTGGGCCTTGCGCTTCCACTGAATGTGGGGGTGAGGTACTTGCCACCTGAGCTGATATGGGGCCCACTCCCGAGCGCCCCACCTGTTGGGCTGTCCCTGCTGCTGCTAAGTGGGCCTCCACCAACACCCTGCTGCTGGCTGGCGCTTTGGTGACCTGCGATGCTGCCCGCGTGCAAGTCCCGTAACAGGCAGGGCCCCTTGTGTGGGGGCGGCAGCGGCAGCTGCATGGTCGAGGATACCTGGGCTGTGCTGGCGGGGCGCTGCTGCTGCTGCTGCTGCTGCTGCTGTTGTGGCTGCACCGTGCTGTGCTCAGCGCTACTTGGGAAGACCGGATGCAGGGGGAGGGAGTCAGAAGGGGGCGAGGGCAAGTGTGGGGAGCCTGCGGGGGCATCGACGGCGCTGGGAACGCTAGCAGCACTGCCCGATTGCTGCGGCGAATGCGGGACCCAGGGCAGGAGATTATCTGAGGAGGGGTGCAATATGAGGCCCGACGACCGCTGCGCACTGTTCCCTGTGGTGCGCGCGTTGCTCCCGTGCTCAGGATCCAGTGGCTGCGGGAGGAGCATGCTCGGGGGCGGGGAGGCTTGCTGCTGCTCTTGAGGGGCTTGCTGCTGTCCCTGAGCAGCGCGCTGGTGTTCTTGAAAGACACGCTGGTGTTCCTGAGAGACACGCTGGTGTTCCTGAGAGACACGCTGGTGTTCCTGAGAGGCACCGCGCCGCGCGTGCGCGTCCCCAGTTGCCGAATGGGAGGCTGGCTGCAAGGTCGTGTGTGGGCTGAACTCCTGCATGTGCTCTGGATCCACAGAGGAGTGGTCCTTATGGCTGGCACGCTGCTGTAGTAGCAGGTGGGGCTCCGCCAGGGAGAGCGTGGAGGGCAGCTCGAGGGATTGCATTGCCTGCAGATGAGCACACATGTGTGTGCCCGTGTGTGTGTGTGTGTGTGTGTGTGTGTGTGTGTGTGTGTGTGTGTGTGTGTGCGTGCGTGTGTGCGTGTGCACATGTGTGCACGAGTGTCCACAGAGGACACCTCAACTTGCCACCTCAAGGAGCACTCTGCTCAAACCACTCTCCTCTGATACATCATAATGTCTTGCATGTGCCGTCAGAGCTGCACAAGTCTTGGACATGGATGCCCTTGCGCTGACTATCCTGTCATCCCCCACATAACACATGGTCATACACACCTGGGAGCCTGGGTGTGCAAGGGACCAGCGCCTTGTTGTCCGCTGTGCTATTGATCGCGGGTTGACGTAATCAATCACGCTCTGACTGTGGCGAGTCACCATCTGTCAAAGAGTTGTGCACAAGACAGCAGGCTGAAGCAGAGACGAAACATGTGCGTGCATGTATGTGTGGGTGTGGGTGTCTGTCTGTATGTGTGCTGTGTGTGTGTGTGCTCGCGTGTGATTGTGCGCGTGTGCAAATGCGCATGCAGGGTGTTAATATACCCAGGTTGGTGCACTCTGAAATTCCTAACCTCAGTGGGCATTGTGCCAACCTAGCTGGCAGTCAGTTGTTTTGACAGAAGCCTTTTGCCTCTGTGACCTGTCTCCCGTGACCCAGCCTCAAAAGACTGCGCCAACCTGGCTAGCAGTCAGTCATTTTGACTCAAGGCCATTTTTACCTTCTGTAAACTAGCCTTGGAGGGCACTGCGCTTACCTGGGCTAGGCCTGCAAAGGAGCCACTGCTGTGGTTTGAGGCCGTCGACATCCGCCCAGAGTGCGCAAGCTGCTCCACAGAGGATTGCCGTGCATGGCGGGGAGCACGGGGCATGTCCTTTCCGTTCTGATCTGTCCGCACGGCGCTTTGAGGAAATGGGCGCGCTGGAGCAGATGGGTCGTGGGGTTGGTGCTGTGTCGGGGAGAGGTTAGAGGGGGTGAAGGTGGAGGGGGGGGAGGGAGAGGTGGAAGGACCACCTTTGGGCACTCTGCACATGTGACGGAGGGGAAGGTAGGGTGCACACACGTGCGTGAGGTGCAGAAAGGGTGCTGACACGCGGCTGCTCTGGCAAAGTCACCCAAAGTTTACGTCTCACAAGTGCTCATGCCTGGGATCTGACATGAATGCATGCAGGTTCAAGCATCGACACAAGTGCCAATATCAAACGAGGACGACGCTGCGTGCAATGAAACGACAACACTAAAAGCAGGCTGGATCCTACACACTGCAAGCACCCACATGTACACGGGCAGGTCAAACAGCTCCGACAAGTGGTTGCGCCACTCAGAGTTGTAGTTGGGGAAGCGCGCGGCCAGCTGCTGACCGAGCAAGGTGGGGGGCATGGCATTTTCAATCGGGTTGCCGGCCGAGGGGTCAAGGGAGCCCAGGTCAACGCTGCTACGCCGGCGTGCGGTGCGCCCCTGCGTTTGTGTGTGTGTGTGTGTGTGTGTGTGTGTGTGAAGGATGTCCACAACATGCTGGAATAGCTTGCTTTTCTCCTCATGCTAAAATACAAGCCCTGCATCTTTTACTGCAACCCTTATCCAGAGGGGAAAAATCTGGCTTCAGCAACCAACACACAGTAACCCACATACCTGAGGCAGCCCTTTGACCCCGCCTGTCCCCAGCTGCGCGCCCTGATGCAGGTCTACTGCAAACAGGTCGTGGATGATGCGGCGCCAGGGGTGCAGCTTCTGCGTCTTGTTGGCAATGTCTGCGACGCCGTAGAACAGGTGGAACGCGTGCTTGCCGTCGTCGGTGATGGTGTCGAAGTTGACGTGCTCCAGGGTCTTGCGCACCTCCATCAGCAGCTTGGTCTTGCCCATGCCTGCGCGCATTATGTGTGTGACCGCACTTCTCAGCGAGCTAAGCTTGCCTACAAGCTGTCAATAGGGTATAGGCAAACAGAGAAATAGCGGGAACAGTCACATGAACAAATACGAAAACAAACAGCTTGCTCTCATGAGCACTTCATTTCTGGCCGGTAAAAACTCATGCTTGCAGCAGTATATGTTGGTGGGAGCATTTTTTTCTGACAAGCCTTACGTTTGCGATGCAGTTGGCAAATTTGGTCACGCTTCTTGCCGCATAGGACGTCTTCATTGCATTACTGGCAGAGATGATGGCTGGATGCACAAACATATAAGCTCAAACGTGCTCAAATATGGCTGACAAGTAAGAAAGCAATTTTGCCAACGAGGCTTGTAATGCAAACAGCACACAACAACACATCTGCACTGCAACTGTACCCACATGGTATGCAACACAAACTTGTCTACACAGACCAACCCAACCCCATCCGCACACCTCTGTGTTGCCCTCACTCTCGATGGCCCCACGTGTGGCCATGCCACAGACCAAGTCGGTCGCTTGCTGCAGGATTTCACATACCTAATCTAACAGCCAACCCAAACCCATTTGCACACCTGTGTTACCCTCAATTACGATGGCCCCCCGTGTGGCCATGCCACAGACCATGTTGGTTGCGTGCACACACACACACACACACACACACACACACGCATTTACACAGACAACCCAATCCCATCTGCACACCTGTGTTGCCCTCAATGACAATGGCCCCCCCTGTGGCCATGCCGCTGACCATGTTGGTCGCGCGCTGTAGGATGAAACCGATCTCTGCATCACGCCCCACCAACGGGCGCTCCGGAGGGCCCGTGTGCAGGCTCTCGCCTGGTCCCTGGTTACCCTTCTGCTGCATAAGCTTGTTGGTACTTGGCGCACCACCACCAGCAGTGTTATCGAATGGCAGCACGCGGTACACCATGACCTGTGCAGCGCCGTTCATAAACAAGAGTGGCAGTCAAAACGCTTTTCAGCGCAACCCTGTGTGCAGGGAAATCAGCGTGCACATGCACAACCTGCAAGCGAAAGCACCTACAGGCTCACACAATTGTACAACCACAGCTGCTACAAAATATGGTGTGAACTTTGACAACACAGACGTACACCTGCAACATGCATTGGGTCATCTCGAACATGACAAACGCACACAGCCTCTGCGCATTGGGTACTCTCTGACAACACAGATACACAAGCGCTGTGCGCACGCAGTAGCCACTACATCAAGGCACGCACACACGCACGCACCGGCATCTTTTTGCCCTTCACTGACAACGGCTCCAGCTCCTCGTACTTGGCCTTGTACCTCGCGTTGGAGAACGTGGGCTCGTCACACAGAATGTCTCCCATGCCTGCATGCACCCAACGCAGTGATGAAGTACATTTCTGGCCATGAAGTGGTCAGCAACTTTGCGCCAGTGTGGCGCACCTTGCCATTATGTGCAAGTACAAGAAGCCCACGTCATGCTTCTGTGTTTGACGACCTTGCCTTGCATCTGGTGCAGGTTGTGAAGCAGCACAAAGTACTCACCTTAGAGACTCATCCAGCACGCACGTCCTTGGAATTCCTGGATAAACTGTACAAACCACTCAACCACTCAATGAAGGCAAGGTGCCAGAGCACACTGTTCGCATCCCCCATCTCCACTGTGCTATGAGGCCATGCAGATGCAAGCCTGCTTACATAGAAGACTAACAGACAACCCCCAGAAGTAGATTGCTGCTCAAGCGAGTCAGCATCTGCTCGCCCCACCAGCAAGCTGCACCCTGCCATGCCAACCACGCTGCACCCTGCCAAGCCGAATTTTGCCAAACTGCATCATATGCCGTCAAATCATACCAAACCATGCCAACCACGCTGCACCCTGCCATGCCAAACGCTAGCCAGAGTGCACCATGCCATGCCAAACCACACAGCACCCTATCCATGACAAACGCTTTCCAGAGTGCACCATACCATGCCAAACCATGCCAACCACACTGCACCCTGCCATGCCAAACCCTTTCCAGAGTGCACCATACCACGCCAAACCATGCCAACCACACTGCACCCTGCCATGCCAAACCCTTTCCAGAGTGCACCATGCCCTCCCGAACATGCACGCAGTCGCACGCACCTCCCCTACACTTCATCATGAGCCGGGCTGACAGGTTGATGGCATCCCCAAAGACTGTGTACTCTGAGCGCATCTTGCGTGCACCCACGCATGTGCACAGGAGGTCGCCTGTTGTCACGCCCACGCAGATGCGATGCCCCCCATCCCTGCAATGAAAAAAGGGAAGAAAGGTATGAGAGGACCCCGAGGTGAGAAAGGTGATGGAGTAGAACAAGGTCCTGAAGGTAAAGCAAAAGGAAGTAAAATATGTGCTAGACCCAGCCTGCACACACCGCAGAGTGACCATGCAGCCAGCATTGATGGCTCAACAGTGGGGACCGCCAACCAAAGGGATGGGGTTGCTGCACCTTGTTGAGTGGAAATGCGCACATGCACAGGATGAGGGTTGGAGCTTTCTAGCTGGGCATATGCACAGGAGGGCTCAGCACATTTTGGCTCAGCACCACAAAATGCTTGCTCACCCACCCACACTCATGAGCCCTCATCCATGCACACCCCTGCACGCACCCACACTCACACCCCCCTTCTCCACACACTCACTTGATGCGCTTCACTAGCCTTAATGCGTTCTAGTAGGTCCAGCACAGCCAGGATGCCCGCACACATCTGCCCCTCCCACCCCCCTTCCTCCACACACTCACTTGATGCGCTTCACTGGGTACAGCGCAGCCAGGGCCTGCACACATCTGCACCCACACCCACACATGCACACACACTCACTTGATGCGCTTCATGAGTTCCAGCGCAGCCAGGATGCCCCGCGAAGCATTGTCCTCATGCGTGTGGCCTGGCAGGCCAAAAGCGCAGATGCCCACAAAGCCCTTTTCATCGCAGCGGAACTGCATGAAGGAGCCGTCCCACCTGTGCATCACGTCCTGCACGCTCTGCACGATGAACTGCACAGCAGCCACCTGCGGTGCAAGTGTGTGTGTTTATGTGTGCGTATGAGGGAGGGAAGGAGGGAGGGGGGTGAGTTTTGAGTGAGTGCAGTCGTACATGCATGCAGGGACATTATCAGCAGGAAGGGGCACCTTTCACAGAGTGCACACACAAAGGAGGATGCAGAAGCAGGGAGCAGGTGCATGCAGTTGACTCAGTAACAACCTAGGGCGAACAAAAAGGCTCATGGCATTGAACTCATCCACTACCCATAGACCTGTCTATAGGAGGTAGGGTGCGCAGAGTAAGAAGATGGCATGAGTTTGTGCATGCATGGCAGGGTGAAGCTAGGTTTGTCAATACCTGGAGGACAAATTAAACGAAGGCTTAACAGGAAGAAGCGACCCAGCGTCTCCTTTTCTTGTCATGCGACTAGCTGCCTAAGTTCTGGCTGACCACCATGCCATTTTGTAACATGCGTCTTAGTGAAAGCAAACAGATCAGTTCTCAGCACAGCTACCTGTCTCTTAATCACTTCACGCCGGAGAGATAATCCGACATCTCAATACCCACCTGCTCGGAATGAGGAACGCCCACACGCTCGTTCAGCAAGGAGGGGAAGCCCAGGAAGATGCACGTGAGCGGGCGGATCTCATTGATGAAGTCCAGGTGCCCAGCCTGCATGTCAATGTGCGTGCGTGTGCGTGTGTGTGTACGTGTGTGTGCGTGTGTGTACGTGTGTGTGCGTGTGTGTACGTGTGTGTGCGGGCGCTTGTGGTCATGAATGCATAATCCCATCCCCACAAGTCGCAATCACAACAGGGGCGTCAACAGCCATAACCTTCAGCTCCCTTCTTGCACAGAGCCCCGCCGCAATGGGAGATCCAGCACTTCACCAGAGACAGGGCTGTAGCATGTCTGCTAGCATATATCCACAGATCTACATTGTCATATCCACTTCAACTACGACTGCTTCTGCACCCGGATAGCCTTCACCCCACAAAATCACCAGTGTTTATGCACCACTGCGCACCTCAATGCGGGAGCGCACACTGCCCAGCACGTGCATACGCAGCAGCCCCGCTGCGCGCTTCTGCACCCGCGGCGAGAGGTGGCTGAACTCGTGCACGATGGCAGGCGTGCCGTCCCCCTCGTCTCCATCTTCCCCTGGGCCTCGTTCCCCGTCCTTGGCAGCCCCAGCGGCTGCGTTCAAGCCTTGCAAGGAGCTCTGGCGCTTGAGCTGGCGCTTGCGAGCAGGGCTCGGGTTTGGTGGGTCCCCTTGGGCAGCAGAGGAATTGGCGGGCTTGAAGGGGGAGGGGCTGGGGGTGCGGGTGGGGATGGTGAAGGGCAGCGTGGGCGCAAGGATCTTGAAGACGTCGTCCGGCAGCATCTCAAGCTCCCAGTCATGCTGCGCGCGCATGCGTGATGGAGGAGAGTGAGGATGTATGCATTTATTTGTATGGCTGGATTTGCTTTTGACTGTTTGCTTCGTTCCAGTGCAAGTGTCCTTGCCGGGCTGTTCCATGAGAAAAGAAGGACAAAGAAGCCAGGAGTGGTGAAGTGCATGGTTTCAACTCACACACACACAATCTAAGGCGAGCATGCACAAGCAGACATGCATGCAAACTCGCACACACCTGCACTAGGTCCAGCACCTCCCTGCTGAGCACCACAATGCCAGCCTCTGAGTGGTCCTCTATGGCGGCCAGCTGCGCAATGCAGCCGCGCCGCTGATGCGCATCCACGCAGGGGGCCAAGGGGCGGTCGCCAATGAAGTACTCCCATCGAGGAACCTCAGGCACAGTGGGGTCGGTAACCTATGTAGGACAGTGTGTGTGTGTGTGTGTGTGTGTGTGTGTGTGTGTGTGTGTGTGTGTGTGTGTGTGTGTGTGTGTGTGTGTGTGTGTGTGTGTGTGTGTGTGTGAGCGCACGTGTGCACGCATGTGAATGCATGCTTCAGTCCTGTATGCCACTTGGTGTTGAGGAAGGCAACGACAGCTAAGTGCTCCCTTCAAACTGGCGCCTGAGCTTGGGGCTAGCAGCCTACTGGATGCTGATGCGGAACCATGTACAAGAGACCTGCCTGATTTGTACTTCAGCCCACATTTTGAACATAGTTTAGGTAGGTTGTCAGCCAATATCCAAGTATTGCAAATGCTACACACTCATACACAAAACCCATGCATAATCACACACATACACACATATATACAGACACAAATACATGCACAAAACCCATGCATAATATCACACACGCGCGCGCGTACACACACCTCATCAACATTGCCGCCCATGTGGAAAACGCACACCGTGCCGGCCGACACCATGATCTTGAGGGAGAACGTGGACTTGGCAACCTCTTCAGCAATGGGGTCCCTCCCCTTGCTGGGTCCAAAAGCTTGTCCGCCTGGCCCAGCCTGCAGCTGGAACAATGTTGAAGCTTTCTGTCTACTTTGACCCCAATTTGAAAAGTTAATGGCTGCAAGGCAAACAACTTCTCATGTGTGTATGGCTATCTGCCTTCAAGACTATAACTCCTTGTGTGTCCATTCAATGGAAATAGGATGGCCGCCTTGCTCAGCCTGCAGATGACACACAAGGAACAGGTGACACAAGTGGTGCAGGTTACACTGATGGAGCAGGCAGCTCAGAGTCACTCGACTATGTGCCCTTACCAAAGAGGCGTGATTAAACAGAAGCATGCAAACATTAGCATGAGCAGTGCTTTTATTAAGGTTTTGGGGTTGGTAGCATTTTGGCGACCAAGGGTGCTTATTTCAAATTACTGTGTAGCACAGCAAAAAACATTTTGCCAAAATTTTGGCAGCGCGTTAACAGTAAACAAATCAGTTACTGTTTACAATAAATACTAGAGCTGCCTATTCCCGGGGCGAGCTCCTCCTCTTGCAGCGTTAGCTGCTGTTTGTGCTGCTTCCATGCTTCCACATTTTCTTCATGCTGGCAAGCCCGGGCAATGGGGAGGCCTGCTTCCTGCTGCCGCTGTTGTGCTTTGGTTAGCGCACGCTTTTTCATGCCCAAATGTGACAGCGCACTGTCCTTCTTGTGCAGGGACATGATGCAGTCCGCCTTGCTAGCCCATAAGCATGGCAGGCACTTTGCCATCCCCGCGTCTGCTGCTTCGAAGTCCCCCCTATGCAGGAGGGGGGTCTTGTTTATGTCCCCAAGAGAGCGCACACGCTGGCGCTTGCGCCCCTTCCCTGTCATCTCCTCAGACTCACTGGACTGCTCCTGCTCGTTGCTGCTTCCTGCTGCTGCCATGCTCATGGCCTCATCTGCTGCACGGGCAATGGCTGCAGGTGGTGGCGCAGCTGCTACACTTGCAGGGCAGGTGCTGAGGGTGCTTGCATGCTTGCAATTGCTGGGGTTCCCTCCAATACTACTGGTGTGCTAATTGTGGTGGTGGTGGTGGTGGTGATGATGATGTTGGTGGTGCAGCTGCTGCATGGGATGCACTGCCTGCTTCTGCTGCTGCTGCTGCTGCTCCTGCATCTGAAGCACTGTCTGCAGCTGCTGCTGTTGCTCTTGCAGGGACATTGGTTGGAGGAGGGGGCAGGTGCCTGTCCCCAAGGCAGGCGCCTTTGGTTTGAGAGAGCTTGCTTTTTCTTTTTTCTTTTGCTTTTCTTCATGGAGCCTTTTGTACAAAAGTAAAAGGTCAATGTGACGACAAGGGGTGGTCCCCAGAAATTTCCGCGTCGCACCGTGGCGACGAGGGGTGCTCCTGGGGTGCCCAGGAGGGCACCCCTCGTCGCCACCATTTGCTACACAATGCGCCTAAAATGCGACGCGTCGCCCCTAATAAAAGCACTGAGCATGAGTGTCAGGATGCCATGGCTTGAGTGACTTGTCTGCGGAGGAAGGGACCGGTGCATAAGCTGAGCGCACGCAAGTTGTGGCGGCGTCTGTTACAGTTCTGCACCCCACCGATTTCAAAAATATACGAGTAAATATCATGAGAATTGGCATGCACCACCAACCCATTTTCCATCCCCAACATGAAGGTAAACCAGCAAGTATCGCCAAGCACATGTAAACAAACCGACCCTGCCCCAAAACCGCATGGTACAAGAGTCCTACAAACTGAGCATGGTGCACGTACCTGCAATTTGGAGGCCATGACCCCGCCTCCTCCTCCACCGCCCATACCAGGTTGAAGAGACAGGAAGTTGAACGAGTTGGTGCGCGACGCTTGCTCGGGTGAGACTGAGCCGTGCGTGTTAAGGATAAGAGGGTTGCTGCCGTCCCAAGGGCCCGATGGGCCCCCCACACTGCCGCGGCTCAGGCCCGAATCATTCTTCCGCCTGCGCGCGCAGCATGTGCATGCCAGGGTTTTGTAAACAGTATCAGCTGAAACAAACTTGAAAGGAAAGAAAAGGAATCATCCTGCTTTAAAAGTCAGCGCTCAGGCACACCAAGTGCGTGCAGCAGCAGGTGCCTGGGATGCTGCCCTGAAGCCCTGAGATGCACAAAGGAAGTACAGTTGCTGAACCATAGCAGTAGGAGTGTGGTCGTTGAGCCTTTGAGTTGCTGCATGAGCTTCAAGTGCAGACAAACAGTGGCTGGTGGCAGATCAACCGGTTGTAGCCCACCTTTAATCTATACCTTGTGTGCATGGCTGCCTGAGCAACATCGCACACAGCCCAACATATGGCTTAGGAGCAAGCAATGCAAGGCAGGTCCATGGTACCATGCTTTTCAGGGTTCAACCTTCTTCTCACTGCTTTGGCGCGCGCACGCTATTTTTGAGCAGGTGTACGCGTGCACACATGTCATCCTATCACATGCGAACAGAGGTGACAATGCAGCCTATTCAGTTTCTTTTGCCCCAAGCCTGAGAGCAGCATTCCAGGTGTTTGCACTCCAGGTTCCTAGGAACCTCCTACCATACATTCCAACCACCTGCTCCAGCTTGCCCCACCTATTTAGCTTGCGTGAGCCCAGTATGTTCGCCATGCGCTTCATGAAGCCCTTGCTGCCGCTGCGGCTGGATTGAGGAACCTCCTCTCCCGGACCCCCATCTGAGGTGTGGCTGGCGCGTGCAAACATGGCGTTGCGTCGCCCGGGATCCTCCATCGCAAGCCCATCCTGCACCCCCTCTGCTATCGGCCCACCGCCGTGCGAGCGCCGGGCAAGGTCGTGGCTACTGCAACTCACACAGTGACCATGCTCGAGGCAACCCCAGTGCCACAACCCACCGCCACTAGCTTTGTCCCCTGCAGCCGCGCGCGCTAGCGCCGCCTGCTGATGCTGGCAGCAACAGCACTTGTTGCCCCACCTGCCCTCCGCGTGTCTGTGCCTGCCCCCCTGCCAGCCGTCGGGCGGTGTGAGCCAGCACTGTGCGTGTTTGTGCGTGGCGTTATCCCCTTGCCAGCCTTCGGGCGGCGTGAGCCAACCCTCCATGGAACCTTGCCAACTGCCACTGCACTCCACTGCCTGCCATGATTGCATGTGAGCGGGCCAGTCGGCGTCGCACACAATGCTTGCGTGGTGTGTGTCAGTAGGAGGATGCCGTGGGCAATTGTGGCAACACCCGGCGAGCAGGCAGCAGCTGCTTGAGCCTGGCCCCTGCCAGCCCTCCACCATCTGCCAGCCCTCTTCCTCGCCCTCCGTGCACCTGTGCTGCGCGGCTATAGCCGCACCCAGCTGATGGTGCTGACACTCGCAGCTGAAGCCTAAGCTGCCCTGCACCCCCTCGCACACAGGTCCAGCTGAAGGTGCACAGGCGGCGGCGGAGGCACCTTGCGCCGTCATGCTTGCGCTGAGCCTGCGCACGTGCGCAGACGCATCCCCTGCTGCTGCTGCAGCTGCTGCATGCTGGTGCCGCGGCTGTTGAGTGCAGTGCATGCGCGTTGCAAGGGGTGGCTGCCACAGACAAGGCTGCACTGCCAGATCCGAGGGATGTTGCAGGGGCGGCTGGTGTGCGTGTGGAGGGGGAAGCAGCACAAAGTGCGCATGGGGAAGGGAGCCAGAAGGAGGAGCAGGTGGACCATGGTCGACGCTTTGAGGGTTGCTGGGAGGCTGAGGAAGTGATGAGGGTGATGGGGGGTCCGAAAGCCCGGTCAAAGGAGGAGGCATGTTTCCCACAAGGTGCTCACAAGGCTGCTGGCGCGTGTGATGTGCGGCATCCCCCACGCTTGGCTGGAAAAACTGGCTGTGGGCATGCTCTGTTCCCTCAGCGATGGGGCCTGCGGGGTGCATGCATGTTTTCAGAGGTTGTGTCTCACTCATGCTGCCCACAGTGCGGGCGTCTGTTGCTGCTGGAATGAACAATCAGCAACCATACATACATTAGCGTTTGCAATCTCAGCAGCCTTCACAATGCGTCAAAGACAGGCTGTTGAAGCTTTTCTCCCCCTACCTCCGGCGCTCCATGGAGTGAGCAGCGGCTGTCAAGGTGCATACCTATATGGCCAAAGCCTTCAGACATTCAATGCCTTTCCTATCCTTTCCTTTCCTTCCCTTTCAACCAGACAGTTATTGCCTCTCCAAGACGGATGCACAGAAACAAGCATACATGCGCAGCCACCAGCACCTGCTGCTGCACAGCTTTGCCCCACCCAACCAGCATAGGATAGCATTGGTTGCATCGCACGCATTGGTTGCTGAACCAAGCAGCTAAGGATTGCATTGATTGCACCACATGCCCACAGCACTCCCCCACCAAACCAATGCTTAAAAAAGCATTGGTTGCATCGCATGCCCAGTGCGCCAGTCACCACCAAAGCTTGCCACAATAGGTACACACCCTGGCCCAACTGATCAGGAAAGGAAAGGAAAGGGCTACATAGCTGTACCTGCCTACAAGGGCAGCTTAGCTGAAGCAAATAGGTGCCTGTAACCTAGACCAGCATACAAGCAGTCCAACGGTTGTCAATTCTGGTAACTGTGAAATTAAAAACCCATGTTTTGTTCAATTATTTATACTATCAAACATGCACATCATGATGCCGAGCTTATGATAACCAAGATAGCAGCCCTCACGCCTAGCGCATGCCAGCAGCATGCGTTGCACCGTGTTCAGCCCTCATGTCTAGCCCATGTCAGTAGCATGTGTTGCAGCCGTTGATCAGTGGGTTTGTTAGCCTATCCTGCACATTGCATTGGACACATTGCATGCCCAGTGCACCAGGCACCACACCCGATCCTAAAAGGAGCCTGAGCTGTGGCAGCTTACCTTTTGGCCACAGGCACCTCCTTTCCTGCTTCGGCTAAGCTGCCCTTGTAGACAGGTACAGCTATGTCACCCTTTCCTTTCCTGTCCTGCATTTCCCCCCCTTTCTTTCCTCTCCTTCCTTTCCTTTCCTTTCCGATTCTCTCCTATCCTATCCATCCTCTCTTTTCGTTTCTTGTCCTCAGCCTCTGCAGCCTAGGCCATCTACAAACAGAAGCCTCTGCAGGCCACGCTCCTGCAAGCCAGGCCCAGAAACATCATCACGGACCTGGGATGTTTATGGAGGAATCTCGCCAGTTAGGCTGGGAGGGCGCCCCATACCCGTCAATGTGCGCGTTGGAGGGCGTTGTCGAGCTCCTCAGGTAGTCTCTACCCCGCAGCATCATCCGGCCCTGAGAGATCGCGATTTGAACACAAGCCAGTGAAGGGTGTTTTGGGAAAGGTTGAGGTTGATGCTTTTGACCAGGTCGACGCCAGCAAACAAACATGGGGTGCAGGAATGAATGCGGCATGGAAATAGATGATGCTTAGAGGGCAAGGGCAATAGAGGGACAATAGAGGGCGTCACTCGCACCATCATGCAGAGCAAGCTACTACTTCACTGCTAATCCCCACCAGCTTTTCACTGGACGCTCACAGAGCCCTCTCTCCACCCTCACCTACCACCTGGTCCAGCAAACCAGCGTTGCTTCCCAGATGCACTCTGCGTTCCCCCTGAAAAAGCGCCTGCGCAGATCAATCCAAGACTTTCTTCCTCACGCGGAGAGCCCTCGCACACACAGTAGCCACCCAACCTTGAGGCAGGCGCTGGCTGAGCGTTCATGTCTAACCCAAGAAACAGTCCAGGGCGCGCTCACCCTTACACCAACACAGCAGCCGCTTTGGCTGGAGCGCAGAGGGCGCTGGCAAGACGCCCACTGCGTAGATAGCTGCCAGTGGGCGTACTCGATGTGCTTTTCTATGTACATACCATATACTATATAGATTGCTGATTTAATTCACCTTGAGCGCAGAAGGTGCCGGTGAGGCGTCCACTGCATAACTGTCATCGCTCCATTCATACACGGGGCCGCCCTGCTGATTCTCTGAGGGCTCTTCTTGCGTGTGCTCGTCTTGCTGGCCTTCACCAAGCTCAACCCCTGGCGGCGGCATCCATGGCTGCCGGTCTGTGGAGCCCTCAGGTAGCAGCATGCCGCCATCCACAGGGGAAGGCGAGCGTACATACGTCCCTGAGTCCTGGCTGGAGCGTGGCTTGATAGACATCTGCACGTGTGCACATGCATGTGTGCGTACGTATGTGCGTGTGTATGTGTGTATGTGTGTGTATGTGTGAATGGCATGGCAGCATTCAGCCTGTCCCTTGACATCTGCACTCCATACATGTTACCGAGGCTTACTAATTGACATAAACGACACGGCATCAGTCATGCCAGTGTGGGGACGGGTCCGGTGCGACGGGTGCCTGAGCAAACACAGCGTCAAGGTTACCCCTCTGAGCAACCCGCCCCCACACCTGGTAGGATGCCCGGCGCGGCTGCTTTGTGAGCCCCTTCATGCCCCTGGTGCTGGCACCCTCATGGTAAGAGCCCCTGCTGCTCCGGCTCAGCACTGGCATCTGATCTGTGGATGCGGAAGATCCAGTGGCTGCGGGTCCCAACCGTGACTTGTCCAAGGGCGTGAGCCTCCCCATGCTGGGGCTGCGCGTGTGTTTGCCGCGTTTCCCCTGCTCCCCGGCCCCGCTCCCCACGAGCCCCGATTGCAGGGACTGCAATTTGGAGCGCCAGTCAGCATCGCCAGAGGTGGGCCCAGAGGGTGACACAGAGGGGCGGGTGACTGAGCTGCCACCGCTGCCATGCACCGAGGTGAAGCTGCCCATGAGCCGCGCCTCCTGCCGCTGATCCAGCACCTGCTGCTGCTGCGCCTGCTGCTGCGGCACGTTTGAAATGTTCGAGGCACTGCTCTCCAGAATGTTGTTGTTGGTGGAGGTGATGGTGTTCATGGTATTAGTGCGGGTGACACCGCCTGTGCCGGCGCCCTGGATGTTGGCTAAAGGGGTGGTGCGGCTGGCAGGGGGCTTGAGCATGCGCACAGGAGGAGGGATGTTGAGGCGTGTTGCCACGGACACCTGTGCATGCATGCGTGCGTGCGTGCGTCAAGTGTGTGTGTGTGTGCGCAGCAAAATCATAGCAAGGCAGTGGTGAGGAAATTGAGGTGTGCTGCAAGTGCTTGCTCTGCAAACAAGCATGCTGCTGCTTACTGCACAAGGGGTGAGTGAGCCAGAGGCCTTCAACTGCAACACAGCAAAATGGAGACTGCTGGCGTGATTGATGCTCACAAAGCTGAACTTGCAGCAAGCATACTATAATGCCATGCTTTGAACAGCAAGGCCACCTGGAACAAAAAAGGGGGGATGCCTTGATGGCATGGGCACAATGTATGCTGCTGCCGCCACCGCCGCCTCCGCCGCCGCCGCTGCTGCTACTGCTGTTGACAATGCTGAAGAAAGCCAACACATGCACCAAAGGAAACGCCCCTTCCCTTGTCTCACCTCGCGCTTTGCAAAACCGCCTGTGTCAGGGCCCCACAGGGACGAGGCATCATGCGCGGCTGCCTGCTTGTGGCGAATGCGTGCTGCGGTCTTGCTGTTGCCCAACGAGGGGCCCGAGGGGCCGCTGGTGTTGAATGAGGCCATGCTGCAATGCACAGGGGGCAGGAACTGCAATGAGGGAAGTCGCCAGAGTCCCACACCATCGTCCCACAAATATCACACAGTCATCTGTTGCGTCTGGCACCAGCACCCACTGCACCCACTGCAGCAGGGCCGCAGTGCTCAGGGAAAAAAACCACACATTTTCAACACGGCCCATGCCCATTCCCCACCGCCCCTCACAAAGTCTTCAAGCCAGGGAAGGCCGGCTCAGAACAAGCCGCAGCGCAGAGCTTTGCGCAAAGGCAGGCACAGAGCAAGGGCAGTGCAAAGCCTCACAAAAGGCCACTCACACACACACACACACACGCACACACACACACACAGGCAGGCACAGAACAAGGGGCAGCGCAAAGCCTCACCTGCCCCGCCATGCCCCATTGGTGCTGGAGGTGCTGCCTGCAGGGAGTGAAGCCTGGAAGCTGCGTTGCATGGAGCTATCGGTCTCAGGCACCGAATTGACAGAGGGGGCCACACTGCTGGAGCTGCTGGGGGCGGTGTCCCCCTGCGTGTGTGTGTGTACATGTGTGTGCGCGCGCATGAAAATGCCAAAAAGGATGCAGGCTAGCGGAATTCGAGAAAGTGACAGAAACCTGTCCCATGAATTTTGATAGGTTGCACAGAACTAGGGTTCCCCAGAAGTCTATGCAGGAGCTGTTCAACTTCCTGCACCCTCCCAAAAATCTTCAAGCATTCACAAGGCCTTTGGGAAACACACACACACAGAAACACACATACACATACACACATACACAAGCAGGGGACGGTCACAACCAAGCATGCCGTGTGTGCACGCAACTGCAGGCCAGGCAATCCCTCCGACACAAACTTTGCCACATGCTCGACCCACCTGCCCAGTCGTCGCTGCGTGCGGTGGCGCGCCTGCTGATCCCTTTTTGGCACTAGTCACCGCACCACCGCCCCCACCGCCACTTACAGCCCCCCCTCCCCTCTCCCCTGCCATGCTTGGAATGATCTTGCTGAACCAATGTGGCTTCTTTTGCTTGTCAGACTGCCCTGGGGACACAGGCTGCAAAGCAGAACCTGCACCCCCCCCGAGCCGGCGCATCCCTTGCTGCCCATCTGCATGAGGCTCGAGCGACTCCCCAGAGCCCGCGCTT
This sequence comes from Dunaliella primolecta, assembly GCA_914767535.2. Classification (NCBI taxonomy): domain Eukaryota; kingdom Viridiplantae; phylum Chlorophyta; class Chlorophyceae; order Chlamydomonadales; family Dunaliellaceae; genus Dunaliella; species Dunaliella primolecta. The sequence goes on along the minus strand of OU611753.1, from coordinate 5,688,428 downwards.
GCGCTGGTGGGGTGCACTTTAAGAGGCTCTCCAGTCTGTGAATTCAGGGTCATCCCACCGGCTGTGGCTGCGCGCATGCTCATGGTGCTGCTGCTGGGAACTGCGCTCACGCCAGAGGCGGCAACGCCCTTGTCGGTGTAGGTGCTGGTGCTGCCTCCATCAGGAGCCTGTGTGCATGCATGCATGTGCACATGAACACGCATGTGTGTGAATGTATGTATGCATGTATGTATGTATGTATGTATGTATGTATGTATGTATGTATGTATGTATGTATGTATGTATGTATGTATCTTGAAAGCTCACATGTAAGCATAAATAAGAACATTTACGCACATGTAATGATGCTCATATAACGAATAGGTATGCAAGTCTGTGCAAGTGCAAACAAGTGTGTGTGTGTGTGTGTGCGCGCACGCGTGCGTACTTGCGCACCTGAACGAACATTTACAGCACACAGACATTTATACACATGTCTTTATGTCTGCTTTACAGCCAATGCTGATGAGCTTTTGCACGTGAGTGGGCTGTGCAGCAAGGGGTGTGCAAAAGCCCAGGCACGCACTTCAAGAGCTTTGGGGGGGGCTCATGTTGTGTGGAGGCTCACAGTCGTACACGCATACCTGCAGCGTTTGAAGCACTTGCTCATGGACAGGTCCCCAGGCAACTCACCTACATCCCTTTCTAAAGCACATCAATCTATGTGTGTATGTTGGACCCTTGCAGACACCCTTCAAGGGCGACTGCAAGGCACGCTTGGCCAATGACTGCTCTGCCCCTCTCTTTTTGCCTCTGCTGTGGCAGACACCCCACGAAACATCAGGCCAACCTCATTCCCTCTCATGTGCCTGCCATCTGCACCTGCACCCTTTGCTGCTACAGCGCTCTGCTGCTACAGACCTCCCAGCGCACCCTCAGCTGCTACAGCCCTCCCAGCGCACGAGCCCTCAGGACAGAGTTCAAGAGGCAAGCCTCACACGCTCGCGACACACGCACCTGCACCCTGCTACTCCCACTGCGCGCGGATCCAGCCGTGCTGCTGCACTGCGGGGACAGGTGTGTGCCGCTCACAGTCTCCAGGCTCCGCATGGAGGGGTGCACCCCTGAGCCTGCAGAGGCTATCACTGCTGCTGCTGCGGATGCACTGGGGTCGGTGCCAGGGCTGTCCATGATAGGGGGCGTGGGTCGAGGCGCATGCACGCTGGTGTCCTGCTGCTGCTGCTGCTGCTGCTGCTGCTGCTGCTGCTGAAGGGGACCCAGCCGGCTGTGGCTTGAGGGGCTGCTCCCTCCAGGTGCCGTGCCCTGAGCGTGTGTGTGTGTGTGTGTGTGTGTGTGTGTGCACGTGTGTGAGCGCGCATAAAAATGTCTGCCCACACCCTATACACCCTATAGGGCCTTTTCACTAAGGAACACTGCAGGTAGGCTGCTCCAAGCTATCTGGTGCATGCATACTTGTATGAAGCCTGCACAATCCAAACCTACACTCACAACCACGTCCTGTTCATACATGCACGCAGAGGATGTTCACGCAACCCTTTCGATACGCACGCCTGATATTGCTGTGCGTGCAGGCACCCCTAGCTTTTGCCACGGGCTTCCCACCTTATGCCACAGCAACCCCACCCTATGCCACAAACAACCCCATCCCATGGCAAGGGCACCCCCACCCCATGCCACACACACTCCCACCATATGCCACAGGCACCCCCAGCTTAAGCCACAGGCTCCCCCACCTTATACCACAGGCTCCCTTGTCGCCGGTTGCCGGTGGCACCAGGACCCCCTCCATTTCCAGAAGCGGCAGTCGGAAAAGACCAGCCGGTGGATCCAGGTTGGGTGGCACTGCTCGATGCTTGGGCCTGCGCACACGCGCACGGGATGCAGCAACAGTGGTGTGCTAACAGCATTGTCACACTAATGAAAGGCTCTCATTTCGTGCAACAGCCACGCTTGCACGCATGGAAGGCAGTGATGGTGGTGTTGGGCGGTGCTGAGCAGCACCAACACACTATTGAAAGGCTGTCTTTCTATAAGAAATAGCCGTGCATGCATGCGTGGAAGGCTGCAGTGGTGACGCATCAGCAGCACCATCGCACTCCTTATTGAAAGGCCCTCGGCAATATCCACAACGCCAAAGTGGCGACAGCCGGGCAAACATAGCACCTGGGTGCAACACACGTTAGGTGCTTGCGCCTGGTCTCTACTCAGACTTGGCAAAGCAAGGTGTGCACGTCTTAAAACACCTAGTCCTTGAGTGCAAATTCGAAAAAGCAATGCCCGTGAAGGGCCCGCCGTGTTTGTTCGTCTGACCTGGCTGTTGTTGTTACGCAGCAGGTCACTCTCTTGGGGGGCGCCAGCCTCCACCACTCGCTCAGACAGGACATGGTTGATGGGCTCCACCTGCAGCAAGTGTGTGGTGGTGGCGTCAGCGATGCGTATATTACTGTGCTGGGTTTGTGGGGGGAAGTTGGGTCTGCTGCAGTGTCGGAGTGCCCTCAGATTGAGCTGCAGGTGAAGCAGGCCGCAGTTCCCACATCTGATGTGCATGCCCTGCCTTAATCCAGCTCCTTCTTGCCTTGATCCAGCTCCTTTTGACCTCAAGGAGCACCTGCGCAGTCATATTGCCCCCCCTCCCCACCTCCCATGGCGCACCTGGCCATTCATCTTCATGCGCATGTGGCCAAGCCGCGTGGCTAACACGTGCGCACACTGCATAGAGCGTGCCGTGGCTGCGTAGAGGCCCCCATCTTGGCTGCCTGCAACCTCCTCCTTGCTGGGGGCAAACGTGACGATCATGGAGTCGCCCGCGAACTTGACCACGTCCCCATCAAACGCCAGGATCATGCTCATGACGCGCGTGAAGTAGTTGTTCATGCAGTTGGTCAGGAGCTCCACACCGCTCGTGCCTGCGAAGCGTGCATGCATGTGTGTGTGCGTAAATAACAAGATGGCACAAGAAGGCAGGTTATTCAGCTTAAGAGGCTTGGTAAATGGAGAAGACCCAGGAAATACTGCAGAAGACGCGATTGGGGGGTATTTTCCTGAAGCAGAGTTCATCCCCAGCTATCATGCTCTCTCAAGGACAGCTTCTCAAGCACATGTACATGTACGTAATAAGCGGTGCATGTCATCTGCTATCATGCCTTCTACACATGCAGCTTCAGAGTTATAAAAATAGAGTGCAGGTGTGACATTGAATTGGGCATGGATGACCTGACAGGTTACGGCTTGCACCAAGTGGACAGCGCATTGCTCTGCGCACCAACAGGTCGGCACATTGCTCTGCACCTCTCTCATGCAGAGGTGCTTTGACAGACACATGCCTCTTGGCAATGCGGTGAAAAGAGTATGAGGACGCTCAAGAGCTGCCTCCCACTGTGTTTTTGAATTCTTTTTATACAAATCGACTTTATCCAAAAGATCAAGCTAAGCATCATGCTTTTACAAAACAAACATGTGTGCTGGAAACAAGCATGAGTCTGTCGCACCCGTTTTCGACAGGGTTCCTGTGAGCTGCGCCAAGCCCTTCACGCCATACACAAGTCATTCACACACGAGGCTGCCGCACCTGCTTTTGCCGCTTCATACATAAATCATACATACATACGCTCGCCGCACCTGTTTTTGACAGTATCTCCGTGAGCTGAGTGAAGCCCTTCACGTCTGCAATCATGACTGCGCCCTGGAAGTCTGTGATGCTGGGCTTCAAGGTCTGGCTGGCAGCTGTCAGCTCCCGTACCCCAACCTGCTTGTGCAAGCAAGCAGGTACGTGCTGCATCAGGCACTGAGGCAAACACTACGGACCAACAACAATGCCAGTCTATGGCTTGGTATTAAAAAATAATTTGCTTGTAAGCTTGCAGGAAGAGCAGGAGTGATGTCTCACTGTCTTTTTGATTCCTCATTTGAGTGACACTTCCTGTTCTATTCCTCACGCTACAAGGGTTGCACGACCCTGCATTACTCTAAAGTCCAACCCTTCTCACTTTGAGCTCTCTGGATTTTGCCTGTTTCCATGAAGCAACATGACACACCACAGACCATTTGGAGCTCCTGCTTCTTGGCCATAAAATGTAAACCAATGTATTGCTTCTTCCTATACCCTGCAGGTGCCAGCGTCCCGCACAAAATACCTTGTCAAATGCGCTGTACTTGGCTTCATTGGTAGCAATGTCGTGCTTTAATAGGCGGGGCACGAAGGGGGGCAGGGTGGTGAGCGGGCGCACGTAGGCGCCCACTCCTTTGTGCAAACTGCGTTTGAAGGAGGCTGAGCGCTGCACGCCCATGAGCTGCATAGCAAAACAAGCACACAAGAGGCACGATGAGCTGGAGTTGAACCAAAGGAAGGGTAGCAAAAGGAACGTTGGGGAAGGTGCGTGCCCTGTGCTCACGATACTTACAGACAGCCTGCCTTTGAAAACACTTGCAATCATACTCACAATCATGTATGTATAGAAAGAAAAAGAAAAGAAAAAGAAAAACATGTATGTATATCATATAGATGCAGTTGGCATGACAAAGTTTCCATCCATACTCATAATTGCATGGCACAGAAGGCGCTTGGATACAAAGAGGTGAACCATGTGTACTGATGACAATGCATGGTGATGACGCAAGTCAAACATCATTTCATCTTTTGGTGGACACCAAGCACTGAAGGAAAGAGCATGACACACGCAAGCAGGCAAGAGTGCTTATAAACTTTGCCACTTAAATTTCTGTTGAAATGCTCCGACTAATTTCCTTACACCTGGCCTTCATCTCATTTCTCTCACATGTGGACACTGCGCACAAGCGCAACATGTGGACGTGAAGAATTGTTGAACCTAGTGATGTCCAGGTGTCACATGCATACCCGCATCTGCCTCTTAGCAGCACTCTCAGCAGCACACGCCTAAGCAATTCAGCACCTCAGCACACCTCAGCAGCACACGCCTGCATCTTTTAAGCAGCGCTCTTTTCAACAAATTACACCCCAGCAGCACGCGCCTGCATCTCAGCATCACCCCCTACACCTCAGCAGCACCTCAGCAGCACGCACCTGCATCTCAACAGCAGATGGCCCAGATGTGCGCCGTTTGCCCCCTGAATGATGTCCCTCCCCGTCCTCTTCTGATTCACTCCCCTCTGCCAAACCACCCTTGACCTGGAGGTGCGTCTCCAACTCCTCCTCGATGTCGCTGCCTTCCTTTTGCGGTGCCCGCGAAAATCTGCTGGCTCCAGGCGTCCGAGGCATATTCCATGGACCTGCCCATCCAACATGGCATGCAGTTGCAGCGGCAATTTAGGCTGAAGGTAGGCCCATGGAAGGTTAACCATTGTGAACCACTGTTGCGGAGGCGGCGATGAGGCAACAGGTCATGCCAGCAGTGAGAATCCGGCATATGCTCTGCGGCAACGTTCACGCGCCAGAAGACAGGACCTGGCAGTCTTATTGTGCATGGTGGCTTGTGCATTTGACCATGAGAGTTAAGAAAGTGATGGGCGGTTGGTTGTGTCCATCAGCCCGCAAGCTTAGCGAATTGAAGGCGGGCAGGGAAACCTGGAAGGCTACCAGGCACGCCAAAAACAAGCAGGCGCAAAACAAGTGTGTCCTGGAGAAGTGCAAAGAGACAAGGACGCGACAGAGCATCGAGCAAGCTGGGGAATCACCTTTGAGTTGAATGTCAGCCGGAGACGCGATGGCGTCCTCCAGTTCGTCCCATTCATTGGTGGGACCAGAAGCGGGCGCAGTCCCAAATGAGGAGGTTTGGTTAGAAGGGGTGCTCGACTGCACAGGCAAAGAGTGTGGCGCGCATGAATGCAAGAGGGCCAGGATTGCGCATGGCAGCGGCAAGGCGTGCTGTAATGAATTGCCTCACGCTGAGAGGCAAACCAGTGCGTGTGGCGCTGCCGCAGCAGGGATTGCGTACAACAAATAGCCTGGTCCTCTCACTGCTGCACAGCATTTATCCGGCTTGCCAAGCTGAAGGACAGGCACGCCACAGTTCTCGCCCACAGCATCTTTTCTTGTTTGCCATGCAAGGCTGCCCGGCTAGCATACACGGTCGATTATACCAGTGATGGCATTGCTTTGCCCAGGCTGGCACCACGTGTTTGCAACTGCCCGCTGCCACACGTATCTGCCACCCCATACTGCATGCTAGCTTGGCCCAAGCTGTCATCACTTGTTTGCGTTGCACACTGCCTGATAAGTTTGCCATCACGTACTGCCATACTTGTTTGCCACCCGGTATGGCATGCGTGCATGCTGGTGCATGCATGCCCTGCTGCACGAAGCATGCAGTTGAGAGCATGCCCTTTTCTGGATGTTGCGCACACACTGCCCCACTGGTTTGCGACTCATGCTGCATGCAAGCATGCTGGTGCATGCGTGCCCTGCTGAATGTACATTGCAGCCCCTTGCCGCCACTTTTCATAGCACACACTCAGCTCCTTTGCTGAGCTAATGGCAATGTTGTGAGGAAGGCAAAAGCCAGGTGTCCTGGACTGTGAAGCATGCACACACACACACACACACACACACACACACACACACACACACACACACACATGCAGACCCAAACCCACCACCACCTCCGCCCCCCACCTTCCTACACGCATTCACCCTGAACCCCCCCTACCCATCCCAACCATCCAGCCACATACACACACACACCAGATTACTGGTCACGAGGAACTGCTGCATACAAGGATACAAACTCCCCCATGCACCCTGCAGGCCCCACAACACTATGGTATCACTTACAGGGCTGTTAAAAGAAATGTTGGACCTGGACTTGGAGCGTTGCACCGCACGCCTCAGCTTCTCCCCAAGGCCCCCCTTACTGGCTTCCTGGTTGCCCTTGTTGGCTGCCTCCCCCTCCCCCGTAAACCTCACACTCTGGCTAGGGGTGAGGGGCACGACTGCTGGCTTCTCGCCAGACGTGCTGCCTTTCCCAAAGGCCATCGCCAGCGGGGAATGCTTGCTGGAGGAGGAGCCATCCTTGCTGAACAGCCCTTGGAGCCCTTGGTTGGAGCCCTGCTTGCTGTGTCCAGGGGTGCTCCCAAACAGGCCGAGGGTAGAGGATTGCTTGGAGAACATGCCCGTGGAAGGGCCACTGCTCTCTGCCTGACCCTGACCTCTACTGCCTGAGAGCAAGCTTGCAGCAAGAGGAGGCTTGCTGGGGCTGACCTTCTGCCCCAGGTCAGCCACTGTGGCAGTCCTGCGCACTGGCATTCTGCGTCGAGAGGGACCTGGCGCCGGGATAGGCGTGGTTGAGGGACCTTTGCTGCCTGCTGCATCGGCTGCCTCAGGTGGACCCATGGATGGATTAGCGCCGGCAGGCCCTGTGTGAGCGGGAGAAGGTTAGGGCTGTGAACAAACCAGCATGCATGCAAGAATCTAGGCGCCATGCAATTGCTGACCTCCCCAAACCAGCCTCTGAGAAAAAGCCCTTAACAAACTAATTTAATACCAAGATTCAATGCCCAGCATGAGGGAAGGATGCCGTGCTCTCTCTTGTTGCCGCTTGCCTGCTGTACATGACCTGCATGCTTGCTATTCTGGCACTATGTCATCAGTCCCACACATTCCTCTCTTACACACTCCGCCAGACCCCAGGGTATCTACTACATGTTGTCATGAGAATGGTGAAGGAAGACCCTTGCCTGCTGTTGGAAAAAGGTTGGGTACACCTCCAGCAGATGAGCCGTAGCCAACAGAATAACTGCTGCGCCTTGCTTTCCTTGCAGCCAATGAGCTGTTGGAAGTGGGACCACTGGAAAATGTGGCATCAAAGCCTGTCTGGTTGCTGTTGGGCCTGTGATCATCCAGCAAGTGCAAAGGGAAAATGGCTGATTGCTAGCATGTTTACCCACATACAGCACCGTTTGCTTGCCTGTGTAGACAACGCGGAAGTAGCTGAAGAATTAGGACTTACACATGGCACCTGCACACATCTAAAAGGCAGGCAGACGTGCACGCCTGAGGAAAGTGCCCAGCAATCAGGATGTCTTCATACTGCACGCACCTGCCATCTCTTGCGCCACCATGCAACAGAGCACCTGCCATCCCCATAGGAAGAGCATCTGCAAGCACAAGAGCCAAGGGATGCATGCATCATGCTAATGCTTGCCACAGTGGTGTCACATTGGTGGTGAGGAGGAAAACCTCAGCACATGCAAGCACAAGTAACACGCCCGAACGGGAGGCCCCAGATAGCGAACGCTCTACAAGACAAGCACACACAAACGCATATGTACGCACACTTGTGTACACGTACCGCTCCTGTCGCTCTCATTCCCGACCTCTGCCTTCTTTGCCTGTGCCCGCTCCTCTTTAGCTTTCAGCCGGTCCCACTTGTGCAGCAGTAGCAGAGAATCATCCTCTTGCTCCTGCTCCTCTTCCTCCTTTTCTGAGAACATCCGGCTGGCATTCATTCACTGCAGTGATGGTGATGTGCACTGCGGCATTCCTCCTCTCCTCGCAGGATCCTCCCCCCCTTTTGGCTGCCTCGCAACAAAGCAGCTCGGTTTACAACAATCCCACACCGCAGCGCGTAGCTTGGCACGCCAACAGGCGCACTAGCACGCAAAATGTAATGTGCCTCTTCCTGACTGCTACGTGTGTGTCATCGTTTAATTCCTTCTATCTTCCACAATTCTAATTTACAAGCTCGAGCAGTCGCGCTATCATGGGAGTGAGCACTCAGCAGGGAATATGGATGGGATTTGATCGATCCGTAATATTATTGCATTGCATACATTTAGTCTAAAATTAAATCAACACTCACTTGCCCCAGCAATGGAGAGTCACGCACATTTTACGCACGACAGGGCCTTGATCGGCAACGCTTCATTAATCAACCATTACCTCGCCCTTTTCTTGCTCACGATGGACGGTCTAGACTTATTGCATCCCCCAACCCTCAAACCAGAAACAAATGTCTGTGGAAGCTTAGAGCGAGGTTGGGCTAACTGGGCAAGTTAGCAGAGTGACGGTCTCACCTTTGCTGGGCGGGTACCTTGTGTACCAAAAATTGTGATGATGATGTGATGGGAGGAAAGGCTTCTTGCTGAATGTTTGCATTGTTTCTGCTTCATGGCTTGCAGTTATGCCTGGCCCTCGCATACAAAGTAAAATAGTAAAGTCTACGCAGGCCGCAAACCGCGAGCATTAAGGAAGGGTCCCTTAACTAGCAAGCTAGCAAGGGCCTCACCAGAGGTCCCTCCAGACTTCTTTCTTTCTTCCCTCCAAACTGCACTAGCTACAGCTAGCCTAGGAGAGGGATAGAGACTGAACTAATGAGGATCGGGCGGGTTGTTGACCATGCCCCCAGACGCCCAGACTCTCCTTCTCCTTGTATCTACTGTTTGCATCATGCATCTGTTTGCATGATGCTTTTGTGTGTAAACTGTCACTGTGCGGTATTTGACTACATTTATCTGTTGTTTAATAGTAATCTTAGGAGTAAACCAGAAAGAGTTGCTGACTTCCTTGTTAGCAAGTTGACAGGTTGGCTTGTGAGCTTCTATGTTGGCAGTGGTGACTGGGGAAGTGGGATGTATGGCATAGTTGAGCCTTTGCCAGCTATTGTAATGGTAGCCGGAGGTATCAGCAGAGCCAAGCTTGTGCTTTTTGTGCGTGTGTACTTTTAAGTTTGTCGGTCAGATTGTAAAGGTAGTGGGTTGGGAAAGCGTGGGAGCAGTGCAGGCTATCATTTTGTCCGTGTGAGTCTTCAATTAGAGCCAATAAAATTTGCGTAATGGGTCCCTGGCATGTGGGAGTTCAATGTCTGTGAAGTCCGTGAGGGCTGCAGACCGTGCGCAGGCGTCAGCCCCCTCATTGCCAATGATGCCAGAGTGGGCTTTGACTTTGTAGAATGAATTGGTTGCGGGGAGTGTTCTAACAAATTTGATATAGCATGGATGAGGTTTGCATGGAGGTGATTCCTCATGCACATAGGATAAAGGGTTTGTTTAGAATTCTTGGAGAGGCAGGATGCACTATCAGAGGCAATGTCAGTTTGCCCTTGTTGGAGTGCCACAAGAATACCTGCAAGTTCTGCTCTGTTGATGGTATCTGCAGGTCCACGATCATTGGGTTTTATGTGCAGCTGCAGGTGTTGGGAGAGTGGAATAGTGTCCCTACCCGTTTTGAAGACGCCTGAGCCAGCAAGTGGTGGGGAGTCATCATCTTTGTGTTTGATTACACTGCCATCAGTGTAGGTGATTTCTTTCCAGTCTTTGATCTTAGGTGTGAACATCTTTCTGTAGATGACAGGTACGAAAGCTGCCCTAGCCTGAGGGCACTTGTGTGAACAGTTATGTTTGTCAGGGGGGAGTGATTGGAATTTCTTTTTCCAAGTGTTTGATGCGAGGTGTTGGCGGGTACGCAGTGGCGTGGCAGGATTAGGACGATCCAGGGGTAGCCAGTGAGATTCTGATACATCTTGGTTAAGGAGTTGGAACTAGCCTTTGTTTGCACTGTCAAGTGCTTCTCTAGCATTAAGATTCCAGACAACAATGAGTTGCATAGGATAAGAAGGTAGGGTGGGGTTGGCATGGCATTGAACCAGTGGGGTGTCTGGAATGTTTCCAGCAGGGAATTTGGCAAGCTTTTTTGCAAGATCTGGGTAATGGCTATGGCTTAACTGTTAAGCCAACTCATGTAGGCGTTGCAGCTGAAGCCTCTCCAGTGGGGCAGAAGCATGAAGGTGGCAACTGGCTCAGTGGTTTGGAGGGAGGAATGCACTGTGTGGTGCAGGAGTCTAAACATAATTTCATCATCGTGAGGGGGATGGCAGAAGGAGAAGCCATTGTAGCGTACAGAGGGGGCGTCTGTGTGTGCTCCAAAGACCTAGTCACGGTCGCTTGTGCTGAAATAAGTGTTGAAGATACTGTTAAGATCAAGAGCTTTGGAGAACCTCTCTGTTGAGACCATGCACCATTTATGTAGGGCTGATCGAATGTGGGGAGGCGTGATCAGCATGTTAGAATTGTAGACCTTTTTGCTCTTGGCAGAGATATGTTTTTGTTGAGCCTTTTGACGTGAAAGTAGTCACATAATTTCAGTTGCAAAATCCTGAACAGGTGGCTGGATGGTGGCATGGATGCCTGCCTTCCTAGCTGCTTCATAAGCTTCAAGCAGGGTCTTGAGTCTGTCTACATTGAGCATACCAGCGCACTTGCCATTGGCATTGTAAATACAGGCACATACAGGGGTGGTTACTTCCGGCATCTGTGCTGGGATGGCGACCTCATCAGATGGGTCACGTTGGAGAGTTTCCTTCATGAGGTCAACACTTCTAATGATAATAGCACATTGCCATGTTGGCATGATATATGTCTGGGGGTTGGTAGCCTACCTGAGGTTAGAAGTCGAAGGTGACATTCTTGCGAATGGTGCAGCCAGTACTTGAGAGCCACAGAGTGTCAAACAGGCTTTGAGGATTGCCTTCAAAGCCTTGTTTGACATGATTGTCCAGGTCTGTTTCATCTTTCAGGGGTCTACTGTTTGATCCATTCTTTCCTCCTCAGAGGTTTGCACATGAGCATGCAGATCTGGATGCATTGTAACATATCAGCAGCTTCCCATTTAAGTTGCCATTCCACATGGATCATTTTGCATTCTTCAGAAAAGTCGAGTCTTTCCGCTTTTTGGGAATCTGACAGAGGGGCACATGCCGGGCATTCCCAATGCTCATTTGGTCCATCCTATGCTCAATTTGTCCATCCAAAGACAATAAGGAAGTCCCAGTATGCAAGCTCCCAAGAATAAGCTTAAGAGCCAAGCGCTGCTGCCTATGGCCTCTTGGCTTCAACGGATTTTGGAAGCCGCTTCTCATGTAGGGCAATTATCTTGGTTCAACACATTAGAAAGAAAGAAAGAAAGAAAGAAAGAAAGAAAGAAAGAAAGAAAGAAAGAAAGAAAGAAAGAAAGAAAGAAAGAAAGAAAGAAAGAAAGAAAGAAAGAAAGAAAGACAGAAGGAAGGAAAGAAAGGAAGGAAGGAAGGAAGGAAGGAAGGAAGGAAGGAAGGAAGGAAGGAAGGAAGGAAGAAAGGAAGGAAGGAAGGAAGGAAGGAAGGAAGGAAGGAAGGAAAAAAGGAAGACTACGCTTGCCAAGAGGCTCAACACATTAGAAAGAAAGAAAAACTATGCAGGTAGCGAAAACTCCCCAATCAAAGGAAAAGGAGCCACATTGTTCTTAGACGGTATGACCCCCCACCACGAAGTTCAGACTGAGAAGAGTACGGCAGGCAGAGAAAGAAGACAGGCCCAGCAAAGAGAAAGAGAGCAAGTTGAAAGCTGAAACACTGGAGTTCCAGACCTTCAACAAAGAGCAGAGTCAATTGCAGTCAGCTTGCCAACACATTACTTCTTGCTTTTGAAGTCTGTTCACTTCCCCTGTTCAAAATGCTCACATGCATACAGTGCACAGACTTGGATATACCAATTTCCGAACAGGCTGCTACGCTTACTATCACAGCTAGTTACCACATGTTGTAGATAAGCAATATCTTCAAGTGGAGATCAGAGGAACGCCCTGTGTATCCTCACCTATGAAGTGCACCTACCTACAACACCGCACAGGCACCCTCTTTAACTCTACTCAGTTAACATGCAGCCCACTTCAAAAGCTCCACAAACTTGTAACGCCCTTTTCCAGGCTGTCATCAATTAGACAGCGTGCTCCACATACAAGGGGTTACAAGGGGTTACAAGGGGAAAAGGCCTCAGAGAAAGGAAAAAATACATAGGCAGATCAAGCTCTCCCTACATCAATTAGATAAAGGAGACACATTGTCTCAGAAGAGCCGTGAATCCCCTTCACCACGAAGCTGCAAAAATAAAATGCTAATGAGATCTGGAGGGTTACTGGAAGCACCCGGCTCCAGAACCTGGCTGTGAAAATTTTCAATAGCACGCTTAGTGGTAACAAGCTTTTTGGCATACATAACAGAATGGGCATGAAGTTTGCGAGCAAGTTTATTGGCGCATTGGTGGTCAAGTCCCAGTTGATGAAGCTGGTTAAGGGTGTGCTCAGTGCAGCAGGTCCCACCAACACCCAGAAGGATGGTATGTAATGTGACAACTTTTCCATTGATATTCTTGCATAAATCTACATGCTGTCGCTGTGCCGCCTCCAACTATTTGAGGTGGGCTGAGCCTGCCAGGACTTGAACCTGGAACCTTTGCCGATTTCAAACTCCAAAGACCATACCGCGTACGTTTCAAGCCTCAGTCAAGACGTTTGACTGCTAACCTGTTCATAAACACCTTAGCTACTGCTCCACTATTCTCAGGCTAGCAAAATTGCACCATCAAACATTTCAATCGGACGCCATAATAATGCTGGCAGAGTCATCACAAAAGCTCATAGCCTGCCCTTGGGGAGCAGGTTTGGTTAAGATAGACATAGGGAATGATGACCGGCTGGTGCAACACGACCTCCAAATTCCTACACATTCCTCAAGCATGACTATACCCCCTTATCTTTTTTGACATCATGATAGTTTTCCTAAGAGATCAAGACTCACCCCAGCCATCCTGATGCTATCACGATCTACAATTCCAAACCCACTTCTTCTTCCCCTGCTCACACCTTGGCTTATGCAGCAGGCATGGGACCAAACAGAGGACCAGTACAGCTAAAAACGTGAGACAACCGCACGAACTGAATGCAAATCAGCAGCATGCGCACTTGATTGGTATGAAAAAAAAAAAGAAAAAACGTTTTTATCTTGAAAAAAATAACATATGCAGAGGAAACCCTCTCCTACATCAATCAAGGAAAAGGAGACACATTGGCTCAAAAGAGCCGTAAGTCCCCTCCACCACAAAGAAGAAATCAGAAGGGCTAGTAGGGATCTGGAGGGCTGCCAGAGGCCCTCGGCTCCAGATCGGTCTGCGAAGAGTAATCTTGTTTTCAATAGCGCGCCTAGTGGTATCAAGCTTGTGGGCATACTTTACAGAATGTGCATGGAGGTCACGTGCAAGCTTGCCAACTTGTTGGTGGTCGAGGCACTGCCGTGGCATTAATGTTTGACCTATGGTATCGTCCCGCCAACACCTAGAAGGATGGTATGTAATGACGCAGCTTTTCCACTGATAATTTTGCAAAGATCTGCATGCTGCCACTTTGTCTTCAGAGTATTTGGTTAAATCAAGTGTACATGCCGCTGGTGAATCAAACAAAACGTTTTCAACTACCACACAGGTAACCTCTTCAATCAAAGCACGCAGTGCGCTTTGAAATGTGCACCGGCCTACAATGTCCTCTCTGCGGGGAGCCAGACAGTGCCCTTCACATCCTTTCAGGATTTAAACATTCTGCCATGTCAAGCATTGGAACCAAAACACAATATTGCTAGCAGAATCCTCCTTAAAGGTATCAGCAAAGGCCTCATGGGGCAGGCCTTGCCTCCATGAACATCGGCAGCACAGATGGTCTTGCATTACAGAACCTGCAGATTCCTGAACACTCAACAAATAGAACCCTCCCTAAGTGTATCTTCTCTGACAAACGAATATTCACTGTAAGTCACCCTGATGCAATACAATGGTATTAGAAAGAAAAGAGGAACCATGTAGGTAGAGGAAGCTCTCCCTCTATCGATTAGGAAAAGGGGGCACGTTGACTCAGAAGAGCTGTGTCCCCCCTACCACAAAGCAGAAAAAAAAGGGCTAGTGGGGATCTGAAGGGTTGCTAGAAGCACCCGGCTCCAGAGCCTGGCTGTGAAGAGCATTATTTTTTCCAATGGCGGGGGGGGCGTGTGGGCGCACTTTACTGAATGTGCATGGAGTTCACGTGCAAGCTTGCTAGCTCGTCGGTGGTCGAGGCCAGATTTTAAGTTGAATTGAACACGAGAGTACCCTCCACAACCAGACTGAAGCCATGTGCTTCCAGCAGCCCTCTAGATTCCCACTAGCCCTTTCCATTCCTGCTTTATGGTGGAGGGGACTGCGGTTCTTTTGAGCCAGTGTGTCTCCTTTTCCTATTTTGAAATGCTTTGAAGGTTTACGAGGGGTTGGCCTACAGCCCCTACACTATGTAGGCAGAGAAACCCTCCCTACATTAGTAATGTACAGCTTTTCCACTGATATTCTTACAAAGGTCTGCAATATTAGTTGTTCCAATGAAAAGAGTCCCAAGGACAATTCCCGGTATCCATTGAGTTGTAGAGGGGGGCGCAGGGGGAACAGGGAGCACTCTCTCAGAGGCTAGCGCCAGCCACAGCCACTCCACCTGCTTCCAAGTTCCGTAACCCTAGCCAGCTCCTTCCACGACAGAGACAGATCCATCTTTCGGAGGTCAAATACTGTGAAGACACCAGGCCTACGAATCAGGTTGGGGCCTCAAAGCAGCAGCATCGCGATTTCTGTCACAGAACGCAACGGTTGCGATCTTCAACCTGGTCCTCTGTATGGTGCCGTGCCTGCTGCTTAACACATGGTGTGATCAGGAGGAAGAAGAAGGAGAGAGAGAGAGAGAAGTGGGTTTGGCATGGTAGGAGGTGATCAGTATAGCATCAGGATGGCTTGATCTGAGTCTCGATCTCTTAGGGAAAATACGTGGAAAGAGATAAGAACTTCCTTGAAGGTATAGTTCTATTTGACGCGTGTGCAGGAATTTTGAGGTTGTGCTGCGCCAGCCAATTATCACTTCCTATGTCCATGTTAACCAAGCCTGCTCCCCAACAGCTTATGCTAAGAGCTTCTGTGATCATCTTCCAGCAGCATTGATGATCAGTTTTAAATGATTGATACAAAATACTGTCAAGGCACGAGCCTGGGAGACATTTGGAGACAGCGTAGCGGCAGCAAGCAGGCCTCTGCAGATAGTGCAAAAGCTGACTCCTCGTACCGACCTCCTGGGCGTTGATGGACCGTGTTACACTGAGCATTTCCTTAAACAGTTTAAACAACTAGGGATGGAGAATTAACGAGCCATTCAGCTTGCTTGTGACTCCATGCACATTCTGTAAACATGCTCACAAGCTTGTTACCACTAGGCACGCTATTGACAACAGGAATACTCTTAACAGCCGGCCTGAGGTGCAAAATGTCAGTGCCAGCGCTGGCTGTTGGAAACACTGGCTATTACCCAGAGTAGACTTCTACTTTTACAGCCAGGTCCTTGCGCCGGGTGCTTCCAGCAACCCTCTAGATCCCCACTAGCCCTTCCTGTTCCCGTTTTGTGATGGAGGGGACTTCAAGTCCCCTCTCAAGTTGCGGCTCTAACGAGCCAATGCACCTCCTTATTTTGATGCAGGGAGAGTTTCCTCTACCTATGCAGTTATTTTTTTTCAGCTAGAGGCAAACAGTTTAGAAGAAGAAGAAAAGAAAAGAAAAAGAAAAGACTACGCAAGCCAGGTCCAGCTGCGTGCATTAAGGAAAGGTCCCCTAACTAGCAAGCTAGCTAGGGCCTCACCGAGGAGGTTCACAGGCCCAGCCTAAACCAAGCTATGAACCAATGGAGAGCAACTAATGCGGGTCTGGTGGGTTGCTGTCAGCCATGCGCCTGCGGGCGTGGACTCTCCTCCTCCTGCTCTGATCTGCCTCACCCCCAGTGCCGCCCCTGCCCAAAGAACCTTGCAAGTATAATGAGTGCCTGGTGTTTATTATTGTTGTTAGTGATTGGAGTGCATGGCAACTTAATTGAGAGGCTAATTTTTCTGCGTTATGTCTGGTAAGACCCAGCTCAACCAGAGGAGTGATGGTGTAGTCATTATAGATAGTACCTGCTACACCAAGTAAAATGGTGTGCAATGTCACCTTATTATTTCTGTTTGGGTTTCTGAGACTACGGGTGCGAAGTCTGGATATGGTACCAGCATGCTGGTCAGCAGCTGTTTGTAGGCTGGGTAAGGGGTTAGTGTCAGGGCAAAAAAAGTTCCACAAGGTGGATATCCCTATCTTGAGCAGGTATCCTTTTAGGGTCGAGATGGGTTGCTCTCCCTGGGATAGAGTGCACAAAGACAGCATCAGGACGGCTTTGGTGTCGGGCAGAGGGGCCAGCACCATTGGGAAAAGCCCAGTCAGGAATTTCCCTGGAGATGTTTTCAAGGACTTCAATGCCTTGTTCTTGGAGCTTTTCCCTACAGCAAGCATCCATTGCAACAAGGAATGAGCCATGTGCACCTTTGCTGAGGGCTTCGCAACAGAGACTGAGGGCAGTGTTGTGTTTGTTTATGAACATCCCTTGGCGTGTTGGGTGTGAGCATCCGAGGACAATGTGATTGGTGCTGTCCAACTTGCCGCATAGTCGGCAGTTGGCGGGCCCAGATGTGTGATTGAACCTGACAGCGTGTTTTTGGGTGTAGATTGTGCCAGTGCGGTACTTGAGGAGGTTTGTTTGTTGTTTAAGGGTAATCTTGGGGTTGCTCCAAAAGGAATTGCTAATTTTTTGGTTAGCAAGTTTAGGGGATAGCTTAGGTAAGCCTGTGTTGTTACTGCTGTTATGAGATGGTGGTTGCATGAGTTGCTGCCAGCCTGTGTAATAGCAACTGGATATATCGGCAGAGCCAAGCTTGTGTTTGATATGCATATGGGCTTTGAGCTCGTCTTTCAAGTTAGTGAGGTAAAGGGGTGTGGCAGTATGGGAGTGCCCTCGGGGAGGTTTGATGGATGACCAAAAGGAGTTGTGGAAAGGGTCCTTGGCTTCAGGCAATGAGATATCTGTGTTATCCATAAGAGCCGCAGTTTGTGCGCAAGCATCAGCTCCCTCATTGCCAATCACGCCAGAGTGGGCTTTAAATTTATAGAAGTTGAGCTGGTGTGGTGAGTGCTCTATGATGGTTGAAATAGCTTGAATGAGCTCTGCATGCAGGTGGATCCGCATGCTCATTGGATTGAGGATCTGCCTGTGAATTTGGGACAAACAGGACGCACTGTCGGTGGCTATGTTTGTGTGCCCCTGTTGGAGTGAGACAAGGATGCCAGCCAGTTCGGCTCTGTTGATTCAATCAACACAAGTTGTGTTAGTTGGGCCACGGCCATTGGGTTTGATGTACAGTTGGAGTTGTGGTGAGAGGTGGTCGCCCTCTTTGTTTGGTTTCTAGACGCCTGAGTCGACAAGTGGTGGGGAGTTATCCTTGGTTTTCATGACGCTGCCATCTGTGTAAGTGATGTCTGTCCAACACTGAATTTTGGGTGTGAAGGTGGTCTTTTGTGTGTGGTGGTGATCTACTACTGCTTGTGTGTGCTTGTGTGAGCATTCAAGGGACACCTCGAGGGGAAGGGATAGAAACTTTTTTCTCCATTTGTTTGATATCAGTCGTTGGTTGGAGCTCAGGTTCCTAGGGGGGGCAGGACGAGCAAGAGGTAACCACTGGGCTGGGACGTTGTGCTGAAGCTCTTCAAACCAGCGCTCATTGGCATTTTGTAGGGTCTCCCTTGCTTGTGTGTTCCAGACAACAATGAGCTGTGTGGGGTATGTAGGATGGGTGGGGTTGGGTACGGTGTTGATCCAGTACTGGGGGGGTTCAAAATGGATGTGTCTTGCAGGGAATTTGGCAAGCACTTTGATGTATCCTGGGTGGTTGTTAAGCCAATTCATGTAGGCATTGCCGCTGGAGTCCCTCCAGTGGGGTAGGAGTATGAAGGTGGCAACCGGCAAATTGGTTTGAATGGAGGAATGGAGCGCGTGGCGCAGGAGTTGAGTCATAGTTTCATCATCGTGAGGGGGGTGACAGAAGGAGTAACCAGAATAGCGCACTGAGAGGGCATCTGTGCAAGCTCCAAAGATCTGGTCACGAGGGTTGGCGCTGAAGTACTTCTTGTAGGAGGGGTCAAAGTCAAGAGGGTTTGAGTACCTTTCCGTGGAGACCATGCAGCACTTTTGTAAGGCTGAGCGTATGTGGGAAGGTGTGATCAGCGTATAAGAACTGTTAACCTTTTTGCTCTTGGCAAGTAAGTCTTTGTTCTTGGCTTTCTGCCGCTGGAGTAGGCCCATGATTTCAGTCGCCATGTCCTGAACTGGTGGTTGGAGTGTTTTGTGTAGGCCTGCTTGTTTGGCTGCTTCGTATACTTCAGTGAGGGTCGAGAGTCTTTCTGCAGTGAGCATGCCCACACATTTGCCGACAGTGTTGTATATACAGGCAGCTTCATAGGTGGAGAATGAAGGCACTTCCACGGGTATGCTGGTCTCCCTGCTTGGGTCAGACTTTTGAATTTCTTTCATGAGGTCAACGGGCCTGACAATGATCTCACATTGCCATGTTGGCAAGCTGTCTGTTTGAGGGTTGGTGGGCAGGAAGTCAGAGAGAGTTGGTGGGCAGGAAGTTAGAAGAAAAAATACTTTGCAGTTCACAAGTTGATATGTGTCAGCAGGCACACAGATATAAATTTAAAGGAGTGCTTACTACTTCACAACTGCCAGTCTGCTACAGCAAAACAGCTCAATCCCATGGCCCAATAATAGATCTTGCTACCACTATTAGAGAGGCCGCCAAATGGTGCCAGCAGGAGTGTCCATGATTACAATGCCTTGACTTTCAAGTTCCATGCGGATACTGTCTGCTGCTGTAAAATCCTTGGCTGCGCGTGCGGATGCTCGGGCCTGCACATGCCATAGGAAGCAAGTTGAAGGGCTGAATATCATGAATGTGAGCCTCTCTCAGTGCAGCAACTTGATGTTGGAAGGGTAAGAGGCTGTAAGAAGGCTATTGTAGTATGCCATTCAACCTAGACCCTCGCTACAGCACCTTCTCCACAGGTGCCCTTTAAAGGGGAATGAAGGATGTAGTGATGAATGTGATGCTTAGGTCATGCATCTGTGGGTCGTGCAAGCTTCTCCCCATGCGCACCTGGATGCGTGCTTGCACATCCTCTTCTGCCAGACCCACACGTAGCAGCGCCAGCTGCCGCATCTCGGCCAGAGCAACCTCCAATGCTGCTGTCTCAGCTGCACCCTTAACTCTGCTTGCTGAGAGGGGCCCTGCCGCTGAGCCTGCATCGCTAACCCCTCCAGATGGCAAGAGGCCCAGCAGGCCCAGCACAGCACTGATTTCTTGGGTGTGCTTGGCAAGCAGAGGCAGCCTGCAGAGTAGAGGTACACTGATTTCTTGCGTGTGCTTGGCAAGCAGAGGCAGCCTGCAGAGTAGAGATACACTGATTTCTTGCGTATGCTTGGCAAGCAGAGGCAGCCTGCAGAGTAGAGAACACTGATTTCTTGCGTATGCTTGGCAAGCAGAGGCAGCCTGCAAAGTACTGCAAGCGCACAGAGGGCACAGGCCTTGTGTTTCAGACGGCTGAACAGAGCTCGGCCTTCTCTGCATGACCATGTGCATAATTTCTAGCTCACAGCATGGTTCCCTCAGTAAAGCAAGGGATGCCGCACCAACTGGTAAAAAGGTGCTGAATATCCAGATGAGACCCTTATGTTACTGGTTAGCCGATTAGAGGTGGCTACAGAGAAAGAGCGTAGGGCTAAATCTCACCTGTTGGGATTCTTTTTCCCTGCCTTGGTGCTTAAGAGGTCATTCATTGCTTTTAAGGGTGCAGAGAGTGTCGACAGAGCTGCAGGCGTGTTCACATCATCGACAAGAAGGTGCATGGCGCTCAGGAATGTGTCTCCACTTTCCCCCTCTGTGGCCCCTTTGGCTGATTTGCTGCGGCTGTTGGGCGCACCAGCAGAGGCCAGCGCCTCCAGCCCTGCGGGTCCTGCATCAGCAAGTGAGGGAAAGGTCAATTGCAGCAACTCCCTAGACGGAGAAACTAGCTGACAGGATGGACCTGCAAGGCAAGGTAAGCTGGCTGGCCAACACTTGCACAAATTGCAGCTGACAAGAACGAAAAGAATCATCCATGGAAGAGGGGCAGGCCAGTAAGGACACCCGCCAAAGAAGCATGAAGCAAGAAACAGGCCATGTTAGGCAAATCAGCCAAGCCAGTAAAATTGTTAAAGCTGTGGAAACATGTTGCGCAAGGCATGTACAGACCTGCAGCAGCCAGCGCAGCTTGGGCATCCACCAAT
Source organism: Dunaliella primolecta (assembly GCA_914767535.2). NCBI lineage: Eukaryota > Viridiplantae > Chlorophyta > Chlorophyceae > Chlamydomonadales > Dunaliellaceae > Dunaliella > Dunaliella primolecta. The sequence continues at coordinate 5,667,469 of OU611753.1, read as the reverse complement.
GACTGGTATATGTAGTATAACCGACTGGAGGCCTCATCTAAGGTCTGGGAGCTGTAGTTCACAGGTGCTCGGTAGTGCGTGCTGGCTAGGAACCACCGCATGACAAGCGGATGGTACAGCTTGAGGACCTGCACCACACGGCAAACGCATGCATCACACAGGTGCATCATGGCTTCACACAGCAAGGTGCATCACACAGAACACGCATGCATCACACAGGTGCATCATGGCTTCACACAGTTGCATTGCACGGTACACACACACATGCAGGAGAGAGGCAGCAGGCACTTTGTCAGGGAGAACAAGCAGGGACAACATGATTGCCACAGCAAGCAAGCGGTTCCCAGAGAACAAATTTTTCGTGAAGAACTACAATCAGGGACACATGCTGTGCACAAAAAAAGCATAAGCATGCAGCTCTCGGGTAAGGCTGTCATCATATACCAGACTCCTGGTGCAAGGGCCCCAAAAAAGCAACACACATTTATGCGTGCGTGTTTAAGTGGACTTTGCTCTGAGCATGAATTAAAAAGCGGGATCAAAGTTGCAATGTCGTACAACTTCCAGGTACACGAAGTTTGATCCTCTCATTCTCAAGGCTTTGAATAAGCAGAAGCTGCTTAGCAGTCCAAAAAAGGCTGTCATAAGGCACAAGTGGGGTTGGCCAGTTCCGTATGCCAATACCGTATGCCCGTATATTTAGTGCTAAAAATTCCATACATTTGCCGTATAATGCGTCTAGACACGTATAAAAAGAGGGAATTGGCCAACCCTAGGCACAAGCAATCCTGCTGGTCAGAATTCAGCTTCCATAGAGCTATTCTGAAGAAAGTAGCGAACAGCACGAAGCACTCACATCTCGGATGGTGAAGAAATTGCCCAGGGACTTGGACATCTTCTCACTGTCCACATTGACAAACCCGTTGTGCAGCCAGTAGCGCACAAAGTCAGGGCTGCCAGCATTGCTGCCTTCACTTGTACTGGTGCCTGCCCCACTGCTGGCCCTGCTACCAAGTCCATCCGCGTGGCTGCCATCTTGTTGGAGTTTACTGTCGTGTGTGTGCATGTGGGCCCCAGCCTCATGCACCCCACCGCAACAAATGGGCCCTTGGGCTGCTCGTGACTGTGCAAGCTCATTCTCGTGATGTGGGAATAGCAGATCACGGCCACCTGGAGACGGATGTAGCCCAAAAAGAAACCCAACAAGTTCAGCTTTTGTTACGCGGGGGAACACTGGGAAAACGTCAAAGGGTGTACGTTCTCTTGAAAGGCAGGGAAGGGGGAAGGGGGCATGCTGGCAAGCGTGCAAGCAAGAGGGTTAAGTAGATAAAGAGGAGCTTGCTTCCTGGGGCGGTCCAGATGCTAGATTGTTGGGCTGCTAGGCATGCAACGGCAGTTCACTTGCAAAGCCTTATAACCATCCTTGGTAGACAGGGCGTACACACACATGCATGCATGCATGCACAGAGCAAGCCACACAGCACCTTCAAAGATCCCTGCGCCTCGCATTAACAACTCAATGAGCACGGCCTTGGTTCCAAGTGGACAGCTTGATGCCTCACCTCCATGGATGTCGATGACGTCGCCCATCACCCGACTGATCATGGAGCTGCACTCGATGTGCCATCCAGGCCGGCCCTCACCCCAAGGACTGGGCCAGGAAGGCTCTCCCGGTTTGGCAGCCTTCCAAAGAGCAAAGTCTGCTGGCGACCGCTTGCGCTCGTCCACCGCCACACGCTCGCCCGCCCTGCAAGGGAATCAGGTTCTTACTTGATCTTATCAAAGGAGTGTGCCAATGAACCAGAAGCACACATTCCATGGATTGAGGCACATTCATCCGTGTTTGTGCCAGCACAGAGAAAGTATGCACATGCAGGACAGGCAAACGGGCTTCCCTTCCACTTTCATAAACCCATGAAGTGTGCAGGATCCAAACAAGCAAAAATGAAAGCGTGGCTATAGGAGGCACCAGGGCAACATTGGCGCGTCCAGCTTCTTATGCCATGGCTAGGCAAGCCCAGCAGCAAAAATGCACAAATTGGTCAAATAGAGCGACCTGCTTTGGTTCCTTAAGCCCAGGGGCCCTGATAAGTGCGAAACACAAATGCGTAAGCCCCAAGCAAGCACAATAGCATGCACCGACCTGTTATCCTCCTGGTGTCGCCCAGAGAGCTTCCCATACCCTGGCAACGATTCCACATCAAAGAACACATCCGCCCCCACTGCATAGCCATGGCCATTGGCAATGATGCGCTCAATGGTCTCTATCATGGCAGGGATGAAATCAGTGGCACGCGGCTCCAAGGTTGGGGGTAGGCAGTTGAGCACCTCCATGTCCTGTAGCGTATGTAATAGGTGCATGCGTGGCAAACTTTGGCAACATGTGTGTGTGTGTGTGCGCGCGCGCGCGCGTGCGTGTGCGTGCGTGTGTGCGTGCGTGCGTGTGTGTGTGTGTGTGTGTGTGTGTGTGTGTGTGTGTGTGTGTGTGTGTGTGTGCGCGCGCGCGCGCGCAAGGTGAGAATCACTCTTAGGACTTATATCATGCTAGCAGTCTGGTTGCAGCCGTGATAAAGGAGGGACTGAAAGACAGGCTTTGCTATAACACAGAGCAACACATCTCCTAGTGGCATTCATGCATGAAAGCATGCAGGGTCAGGTAACTACACTCCGTGCATGGGATAAGCCAGATGTTGGAAACCTCCGACCCTAAAGCCATCAATATCTTGTTCTATGCTCATGTGATGGAAACCAGCAAGCTTTGACACTATTGCTCTGCCTCATTGGAAACCGAAAAGAGTGTCAGCAGTAAAGCAGTTGCTTGGAAATTAGCCTGAAGTGTGAGTTTTGCTTAACTACACAAAACCTCCTTATAGATCCCTCCTGAGATCAGCCTTGCCACTCGCCTTGCGGAACTCCTCAATGAACCTCCCGGCCAGCTCTAAGGGGTCCTCATTGCCTTCATTTGCGCGGGCTATGATCTTGTCATCAATGTCAGTGAAGTTGCGCACATACTGGACATCATAGCCCAGTACCAAGGACAGGAGGCGGTACAAGATGTCAAACGCAACGTACACACGTGCGTGGCCTGCAAACATCAGATTCCAGGCCTTGAACTTGAGAACATTATTATCAATGCATTTTTGTCAATGAACACTGCGTGAAGGAACATGCAACTCTCTTGCCTTCCTGTGTACAGTGTCACTAGGGCTTATGCAATACATAATATCATACAAATAATGTCAGGTCGCAAGCATCAGCATTGCTTCTTTTTGCTGCTTTCATCCGCAACGGCCTGTGACAAGGGCTGTGAGATACACATTCTGCAGCACATCCAAGGCTGACAAAGGCAAGCACCATCTGCAAGCTTTCCCCCACCCTGGACGACCTCCAGAATAAGCAGTGTTGATCGTAACTTGTATTGATGAAGGCATGCACTGCCATTCTTTCAGCGCCGCATCAGTCCCTGTGGTTACCATCACCTCCCTCCATCAGTCTGTTGTGAGAAGAATAATAACCTCATTCTTGCAGCGCCGCATCAATCTCTATGGTCCTTTTCACTTCATCAATCTCTGTAATGGGAAGCATAGCTTGCACGCACCTATGTGGCTGTAGTCGTAGACAGTCACGCCACACACATACATCTGGACCTTGTTTGGAGAGGTGGGACGTGTGCTGAAAGGTTCCTTCTTCCGGCTCATAGAGTTGTACAGGTGCAGCTGGGAGCGTAGGTGCTCCACCTCTGCCCCTAGCTGCTGCTGCTGCTGCTGCTCCTGCTGCGGCGCTCTGGTGGCAGAGGCACGTGCGGCTGTTGCAAACCATGGGGAAGCACAGTGCAGTGTGGGTTTTGATCAGTTGGCACTGGTGTCCTGATACAGGAACTACCACACCCTGCGCGAACATCATTCCTTGGGGCTACGCAGTATGGAACCACTGTGTTCCAATCCTATCAACCCTTTTACAATCACTCATTATCTGATCCCTCACCTATGCGGCGTCCTGGTGCTGTGCGCGGAAGTCTCCCACCCAGCGCGCAATGCCCACCATGAATGCTGACCAGCCTGCCTGGCATACCTGCACACTGCATCACCAATGGGTTGGCCTTGACCTCTTGAGGTGTGCTTGACTGGTATAAGACAGAATTATGTGCAGAATGTCAACTGCACAACCGACTTTGTTGAAAATCGCAACTGAAAAATCCAACCGACTTTTACGTTATTTTTGCAAAAGGATTGTTGATTAATTTTCTTTAGTAGGCTGAGGTTAGAAGCCATGCGTCTTGCACAAAATGGACCCACAACGAAAACAACAAGTCCATCACACCACTCTGTGAACTCCATGCACCCATTGCTCCTGCGTTCCTTTGCTCCATCATCCAGGGGTATAGTGGCAGGTCAGCATCATCTTGCTGGGTACAAAACAGCGGCTGACACTCTTCTCGCCACCCCCCCATAGTAGGCCATGCGCATCTGTGACACCCCCCCCCTTTCTGTCCTCACCTCAACCGGCAGGTGTTCAGCATGCTCACGAAGCTGCCTGGTCCACCAGGAATACCAGAGGTCACCATCAGCGCACCTGCGCCAGCAGCGTAAGCAACCTCTTCTCCACTTTCGCTCTGTCACCAGCCATGCCTGCTAGATGAGATTTATGTGGGCACATCTACGCACTCTGCAGGCACGTGTGGCACCAAAGCACCTTCTGTCAGATTTTGTACAGGACAAAGGTCAGGTGGGTTCTGTTTTGCGTCTTCTTTAAAAAAAGAAGGCTGTCCAATTTAAGTTACTTTATTTGCTCTGAGTGTGGAACTCAGCCGGCAGGCACCTGCCAGATACCAACTGACTAGTTCATAGTTTCCTCTTTTTACTTGGAATCCTTCTTGCACGCTGTTGTTCACCCAGTATGAAGCGTTATATGCGCACAGCCTGGCAGACCCTGCTGGCTTCTGGGCCAATGTTGCGGAGCAATTCTACTGGCACAAAAAGGTGAGGCGGCACAGCCTCCACAGGATTTGCATGATCTGTTGCCTGCACATCTCTCAAACAGGTTTCGCCGCCATCCGAAGTGCTGTTGGCATCAGTGAGATCATTAACCTCATGGCTAGCAATCCTTGGCTTGGCTGAACTTACATTCTCATACCTAGATTGAAGAATGCACAGTACAACATAAATGTACAACACATAACAACTGTGCCTTGCATTTGTCAGCCAAGTGCCTAGCAGCAGGAAATGCTCTGAATCTGGTGGGCGCAAAACCAGCGTGCACGCCAACAGTGGCCAAAACCAGCGTGCATGCCAACAGTGGCCACGCAAAACCAGCGTTGTGTCTCCAGTGTTGTAAACGCTCAACCCTGCCAGAGTGGTGTGTCCAGTCACTGGACTCCAGTGTTGGAGTTTGAACGCAGCATTCGCCTTCCAGCCCAGCTCCTGAGTTGGAGGTAAAGACGCTGCTTCAACCAGTCAGCGCCTGCCTCCTGCTGCCGCACTCCGCGCTCTTGCTTGCAGTGGAATGAAGACCATCACCATTACAACTTTGACGTGACCAAGGGCCCCATCAGCGTGGAGTGGTTCAAGGGCGGCACCACCAACATCTGCTACAACGCACTGGACCGCCATGTGAGGGGATTGCAGGGCAGAAAAGACCTTTGCTTTGTCAGGGGGAGGGACTGGAACGATAGCATGGAAAGGGGAGGAAGGGCGGGCTTGGTCATATGGGCTGTAGTGGATGAAAGCCCGACAGACAGTGTTAAAAGCCATGTCATCATGATTATCTTGTCGTATGGTGTGGTGTAAATGAACAAATGTAAATGAAGGCGAGAAATGGCAAGCTTGATCTTATGGGCTGCGGGAGATGGAAGCCCAACAGACAGTGTGAAAAGCGGTATCATCGTGCTTACAGTGTGGACTAGATGGCACCTACCCTGGCTTCATGGCCCCTGCCTGATTGCACCCACATCCCTCTTTGTCGGCATGGTGGTATCACAAGTCCAGCAGCATATGTAGGGTTGGCCAATTCCCTCTTTTTATACGTATCTATACGGATTATACGGCAAATGCATGGGATTTTTAGCATTACATATACGGGCATACGGTATTGGCATACGGAACGGGCCAACCCTAAGCATATGCTGCCTTCACAAGTGTGTCACTGCCATCATGTATGTGTGTGTATGGTGCGCTCAGTTTGCCTGGTGCCCTTGCCACTGCAGCAGCTCGTCCTGTGAACAACTGTGTGCATTTGCAGGTGGAGGCTGGCCAAGGCAGCCAGACATGCTTGCTGTTTGAAGGAAACGAGCCTGGCCATAGCAACTCCTTGACGTACAGCCAAGTGCTCGATGAGGTCTGCCGCCTGGTGGGTGCTTGCACTGTTGAGGTCACAGGTTACAGGGTGCAGCTTAGGGAGAACAAAAGGCCTCAAGTCAAACTGATTGAGTGCTAGCCTAGCTTGCACTCTTCACACACAGCTGTCCACTTGCTCAGTTCCTGGACGTGTCATAAAAAGTCCAGGATGCAGGGGCATGCTTGGTGTGTTCGTGGTGACCAATTGTTTTAGCGTTGAGGCCATTGACATTGAAGGCGCCTGTCTTTGTGTGTGTGTATGTGAGAGAGAGAGAGAGAGAGAGAGAGAGATAGCAGAGGTAGATGAATTGCCCAATGCTTGAGGAAAAGGCATGTATGATGTGCCTAATTTGGCGGCAAACTGCTGTATCCCAGCTGCAAACCTCATGTGGTGCACCAATTCCCAGTTCTGCTCAGCACCCTCGTGTGCGTCACACATTCCCCATTGATGCTCCAAACATTTGATGCCTCGTATTGAATTAAGTCTATGGCAGCTACGGCGTATGACGAGATTGCCCTTGCCAAATCACGCTGTGTTGCGCCGCATGCAGGCAAATTGGCTGAAGGCCCAAGGCGTAAACCCTGGTGACTGTGTGGCAATCTACATGCCCATGGTGATGCAGCTGCCCATTGCCATGCTGGCATGTGCACGCATCGGTGCCGTGCACAGTGTCGTGTTTGGGGGCTTCAGCGCGGACGCTCTTGCAGGTGTGCTGGATCAGCGGCCCTCAGCGTGTGCCACCTCATTTTGTACTGAGGCAATGCAGCACCTCAGTAATTGCTCCGAAAATTTACAGCTGTTGCATGGAGGACTGCTGAGAGGCTGCGATGTGATTAAATAGCCGTGGTTAATCAGCGTATCACCTCTCTTGCGTTACCATGCTTGCCTTTTGTGGGAGCTCCTCCTGCAGTCCCCACAAATAACATACTATTATAATTTTTGAGCAAGCAAAAGGGAAGCATGGATGCACTTGTACAGCCATGCCGTCCCCAAGCCTGGGTCAGCAAGGTGTTCTTCAGGGCCTTTGGAAGTCTCAGAGTGCAAATCAAGCAAATACATGTGTTGATGTCTTTATAAGTACCGTAGCGACGCTGGAGGTTTTGCGATTAATTAAAATAATTATCGGGGTCCCTCGCAATATGAAGCGTCTTCTAAAATTACTTTTTTCAAGGCCTCGTAAAGGATACAGGTTCATACTTAGCAAGCTATAAGGCTCCAATATGCGGCCCCTGGAAGAGGGAGAGGGAGAGGAGCCCCCATGGTCCCTGAGCCCATGGAGGATGAGGCAGCTTGCTGGGAGCGTGGGGGGAGCAGTGCAGGCAAGGGAAGCAGGCATGGAGGAGCTTGCAGTCATTGCCCCTGAGGAGTTGTTTATGGACCCCATAGCCACAGCTTCCAGTCGAGGAAGGGGGGGTAGGGGGCATGGGCGGGCAGGGGTGGGTGAGCCGATGGAGGTGTCTCAGGACCGCAGAGTCCACAAATGGAGGATAGAGGATCGGGAGAGACTAAGAGCCAGTGCATTCATGCACGCAAAAACGCAGAAGTTCGCAAATTTTGAGTTTTTTTGGCGGACCTCGTAAACCCTTCAAGCTCGCAAATTAATTAATGACATTATTTTGGGGCCTTGTAATAAATCAGCGTCGTAAAACATTAGCGTCGCTACGGTACACTTTTTGATTCTTGGTGACATTGGTGCAAACAACATGCAAGGGCCAAACTTTCGCCAAGCACCTCTCTATGCAAAGATACCTAGTATCCCTGTCATTGAAGCTCCAGATTAGGTAGAACAGGTGCTCCAAAACTTGAAATGCGTACGTTTATTTTGGAATCCTGTGGACTCAAACAAAGAAATGTTTTTAAGTTTCTGGCTTCTGGTCTGCAAGGGAATGTCCTTTCAACCCGAAGCATCATGTAAAGGGCTCTGTACCCATGGCTTTCTTCTGAGCTCGCTTGCTTTGGCTGGGCTTAAGCTTGTTGGTGAGAATTGCACTGGCTGGTTATCTAGGGAACCTTGCAACATTTCATGTCCAGTGTTTCTTTGAATGTCTCAGGAAAAGTCAAATTGGAGCAAACAGATGCCTCTGTCGGGCATCCTTCAATTCCACATTCAGTGGTCTTGGCGAGGTCTAGACCGGAGTTAAGGATTAGGAAGCTGGTGCACTGAAAAGCCCATTCCCAGACACACCTGGAGGTGTGCTTGCCGCCTGGAGTGATGGAGCACATGGCGGTGACCAGATTGAGGAGTGCAGACAATCAATACCTGCATTGCGTTAAGGGTCATGGAGCCAGCACGTTTTGCTGGACAATGGCGCTTACGTCTGGTGCATTTCCAGTCGGTACTGCCTAAGCATATGTCCATGACCCAGCGTGACCACATACGTGCGATTTGCATGCGCCTGGTAAATGCTTCGCCGTCCTCACAGCTGTGCTGCTGCTGCTGCTGCAAGGGCGCATGGAGGACTGCAAGGCCCGCGTGCTGCTGACCTGCAATGGAGGCATGCGTGCCACCAAAAAGATTGAGCTCAAGAAGATTGCGGACCAGGCCATGGAGATGTGCGCCTCGCGAGGACACATTGTAAGTGTGTGTGTGTTTGTGTGTGTGCTGTTCAGAGGCCCAGGTGCAGGTGCCAGCGCTTGATTGTGTGTCCTATCCAATGCTGGTGTTCAGGCAGGAGTTTCCTGTTCCTGTGTGAAATCATTGGCAGACCAGGTAGCAAAGGCACCGCGTCACACAGACTCGGCATCATCATCATCATGCTCAGCCTGCCACATTTGGCACATCCTGCTCATGATCAGGACTCTTGCATTCAAGCCCTTGCAAGCACACCCATGTGCAGACACACACACACACTCTGCTGCGCTTCCATCCTACACATGAGCATGCATCCAAACTCGTACCTCATGATTAGTGCAGAGGTCATTCAGCAAGCTCATTGCTTGTTGCTCACCGACTGTCCTCCTTTTGGCGCCGTTTGAACAGGTGGACAGCGTGCTGGTGTACGCGAATGACATGGATGGCCCGCAAGGGGCTGCTGCTGACACACCCTTCACTCTTGGCCGGGATGAGTGGTGGCAGCAGGCTGTACCTGACTACCCTGCGCTGTGTGATGTGGAGTGGGTCCCCGCAGAGCACCCACTGTTCCTGCTGTACACCTCAGGCTCCACTGGTGTGTGCGTGCGTGCATGGGGTGTGTGTGTGTGTTCGTGTGTGTGTATGCGCGTGTGTGTGTGCGTATGTGTGTGTGTCTGTGTGTGTGTGTGTGCGTGTGTGTGTGCGTGTGTGTGTGTGTGCGCGCGCGCTCAGCACACACAACAGATGACGGGTTCAGACTTGCTGAAGCCCCATGCACTGGTATGTCTCTAATCGTGTGTGGCCTTGTTCCTCGTTTTGATCATGTGTGGCAAATCCATGTCTTACCCAACCTCATGCCTTCGACGTGGAATTATCTTCTTGCGCAGGCAAGCCAAAGGGAGTGCTGCACACAACAGGAGGGTACATGGTGAGTGCGCAACAGTATCTGTGCACCCTGTACTGGGTACTGTTGGGTGCCTTTCCAGCTTCATGGCACCACAGGCAGTGAAGGGAAGGTCCAGCACTTACACTCTTGCCCTTGACAGACCTTGGAATCCATCAAGGAACCCAGAATTCAGGAACACAGGAGGATCCCAGAACCATGGAACAAACCAAGGGATGCAGCAATGAACCAAGGCCAATAAATTAAGGAACCTGGCAAAGAGCCCAACAATAGAACCCGAAAAGGATCCCAACAGGGACCTGCCTGATTGCCTGCTGTGGCATGATGTACATGTCCACCGACCTGCGCTACCGTTAGCCTACTCCACATTCCTTTACCCTGTCAGCACTCCAATGCCTCGTTTCCATAACACACGCACACGCACGTTCCTTGATGTGTAGGTTTATGCGGCAATCACAAGCAAGCATGCCTTCCAGCTCAAGCCAGGGGACGTGTACTGGTGCACCGCTGACTGTGGCTGGATCACTGGACACAGGCAAGTTGGCTGGGCTGTGGCTGGATGTGTGTTGGCTGGGCTGTGGCTGGATCACTGGACACAGGCAAGTTGGCTGGGCTGTGGCTGGATGTGTGTTGGCTGGGCTGTGGCTGGATCACTGGACACAGGCATGTCAGCTGGGCACGCTGCCTCCACCTTGAATGTGAAAAAAAAGGGTATCAAAGGTGCAGAAAAATGCATGCGCTTTGGCACCTGTGAACCCTGTATCCTCCTTGGCTTGTACATGTCAGCACAAATGCATCACCTTGCAGCTTGCAGTAGCTCACCAATAACGGGGGGGCGGGAGGGCCACCTCAGTCAATCTGCTCCTATTCAAAATCCCATCCATCTGCATATTCGCTGCACAGAAAGCACTATATATTAGTGTTGTTCCGCGTCAGTACGATGCTGCATGCGGGTCATGAAAATGCTCGCCTCACCAAATGGTGGTCGCGCTGCAAAAAGTGCATCGCGGAACTGCAGAGTCGGCAGACCAGCACAAGGTCGGGGCCTGAGTGTGTGCACCATTCAAGTGTGCCAAGCTCTGATGTGCGCAGCTACCTGACTTACGGCCCCCTCCTCAATCGCGTGGCAAGCGTGGTCTTTGAGGGTGTGCCTACCCACCCCACACCCGCCCGCAGCTGGGAGATCATCGACAAGTACCAGGTGAGTAAGGTTGCTGTGCAGTTTGGCCAAAGGCATCATGCTGTGAGATACTGCTGCCAATACTTTTAGCCCAAAAGAGTTCTGTTCAAGCGCCACAGGGATGAGACACACATCCCTTTCCAAGGATTTTTGTTTCATCGCCGCACGTGACACAAAAGACACGAAGCATGAAGCCCTTTCCAAGCGCATTTCTAACGCGTTTGTCTTGGCTATGCTGGTGTGCTTGCCACAGGTGAAGCAGTTTTACACTGCGCCCACTGCCCTGCGGTCACTGATGCGATCCGGAGATGATTGGGTGAAGTCCAGCAGCAGGCAGTCCCTAAAGGTGGGTGTGCCTGGGGTTGCTGTTAGTCACCTTCCCTCTCTTAACAGCATTACACCATACATCTCGCAAACCTGTTGGCTGTTGACAGCATCGCTGAATTCAAACAGCGGCGATCCTTTCCATGCCCAATTCCTTTTCTGTACTTCTTGGCAGCAAAGACAAACTGTGCTTACGAGATGGATGCACACTCATATGCTTTAGGTTTTGGGCACAGTGGGTGAGCCCATCAACCCAGAGGCCTGGCAGTGGTACCATGATGTTGTGGGCGAGGGCAGGTGTGTGTGTGTGTCCCAATTTTAGGATTATCTCATGTGTTTCGCTGAGGCTTCTAGTTAGGCAGGGGTTACCCGACCTCATTAGGTGCAGTGTTGTAGTGTATGGCAAAGTCACCAAGGAATTGAATCCTGTGCTGGGGTATCCCTCATCCGTGTCAAAGCACAATGCAGTGTTGTAGTGTATGGCAAAGTCACCAAGGAATTGAATCCTGTGCTGGGGTATCCCTCATCCGTGTCAAAGCACAATGCAGTGTTATAGTGTATGGCAAAGTCACCAAGGAATTGAATCCTGTGCTGGGGTATCCCTCATCCGTGTCAAAGCACAATGCAGTGTTGTAGTGTATGGCAAAGTCACCAAGGAATTGAATCCTGTGCTGGGGTATCCCTCATCCGTGTCAAAGCACAATGCAGTGTTGTAGTGTATGGCAAAGTCACCAGGGAATTGAATCCTGTGCTGGGGTATCCCTCATCCGTGTCAAAGCACAATGCAGTGTTGTAGTGTATGGCAAAGTCACCAAGGAATTGAATCCTGTGCTGGGGTATCCCTCATCCGTGTCAAAGCACAATGCAGTGTTGTAGTGTATGGCAAAGTCACCAAGGAATTGAATCCTGTGCTGGGGTATCCCTCATCCGTGTCAAAGCACAATGCAGTGTTGTAGTGTATGGCAAAGTCACCAAGGAATTGAATCCTGTGCTGGGGTATCCCTCATCCGTGTCAAAGCACAAGCCACTCGGACTGCCAAACACACCTTAGGGCTCCACTCCACCTAAAGTGGAGAACCTTGATCTCTTCAGTAACCCACTAAATCTTGGCCCCAAACCCTCGACCCTAAAACTCTGGACAGCAGGTACCCCATTGTGGACACCTGGTGGCAGACAGAGACAGGCAGCCACATGCTCATGCAAGCTCATTTTTTCTGCAATGCCACAATCCCTCAACTCTGCGCAGGTGCCCCATTGTGGACACCTGGTGGCAGACAGAGACGGGCGGCCACATGATCATGCCCTTGCCCAATGCTTGGCCTGTCAAACCCGGATCTGCCACCCTCCCCTTCTTTGGTGCGTCTGCAAGACAGAGGCTATCCGGTCCCCCACAAGCATTCTGTGCTGATTTTTTTGTTGGCACTGTCCCCTTCCGGCGCCTGCAACCATGGGGGTGGAAGGTTTGTCGCAAAAGTGCTATAAAACCAGAGCCAACAGGCATAAGAAGCAGCTGAGCAATGAAACTCAAGCTCCAGGTCCTCACGCGGAGCAGGCTCAGTAATTCATTGGAACGAGGGAGTACAGAGATGTTTCTTTTCTGCCCTGTTGCCCTGATGTTACAGCGTCCAGTAGTTCCTTGACAGCAGCAACAAAGTCGGACCAAAGGCCTCCATTTGACATGATTGTCTAGCAAGCATTGTATTGATACAAACCTGCACCAATATCATCAGGAGTGCAGCTGGCGTCAGCAACATGCGCCTGTCAGGTTGCAGAAAAGTGCTGTAAGGACCATGGTTTCTGAGGCGCCTGAATGCTTTGCATACAATTCACCTGGGTGTGCTCAGCAGCATTATGGGCTACATTACCCATTGTCACCTTTGTATAGCTCAGCAGCTGGATCCTGCTGTTCATGGTTCTGCCTCTGCTGCTGCTCCTTCTGCTGCAGGTGTGGACCCTGTGATTGTGGATGAGAAGGGGGTAGAGCTGCAAGGGGAGTGCGAGGGCCTGCTCATGCTCCGACGCCCCTGGCCATCTGTTTTGCGCAGGTATGCGTGTGAGTAATTGTGTGTGCGTGTATATGTGTGTGCATGAGTGTGTGTGCGCGCGTGTGCGTGTGTGTTGTGTAGGGTTCGTAGCTGGGGAGGGCTTCAGCGCGTAACATATTTATATCAGACACGACTTTATGAGCTGAATTTTCTGGTGCTGCCTTGAGAGTCCTGGTCCTGCCATTGCTCCTGATACAAGGGTTACAAGGGTAACAAGGGAAGAAGGCCTCAGTCAAAACGTTTGTCTGCTAGCCTGTTCATAAATGCACGTTAGATCATGAAGGAAAAAGGGAACTTCCCTTGTTGTTTCCTGGCTTACACAAAATATCCAAATCCTGGGAATTCACTTGGCGAATGGTACAATGGAGTGTCCCGTCATGGCAGAGGGCGCACACGCGTAGTATTGCCCCTGATACTGTGCTAACGGAGGGCCCTTAAGGCATACAATTGTGCTTCACAATTTTATAAGCCTCTGCTTGACCCTGGCATGTCGACAGCCCAACTGCACTCCCATCTGTGATGCCCTTAGAGAGCTAATGCACGTTTTTTTACTTTTGACAAGCTACAATCGGCTGCACACCGAGCTCATGCACGTTTTTTTACTTTTGACAAGCTACAATCGGCTGCACACCGAGCTCATCTCGGAGTAATGATGTTTCATTGTTCATGTTTACTCTGTTAGAGCCCTGATTTTGAAACCTGTTTGATGTCTCTCTTCCCTCCAAATGTGGATTGCCTGCTTGAATAAGTTGTGCGACATTCACAAAGGAATATAGTATGTAGCAATGAACTCTAGTATTCACCTCATTTCTTCCTCTGCGCAGTGTGTACGGTGACCACAAGCGGTATGAAGAGAACTACTTCGGACCTTACCCAGGCCTCTACTTCACAGGTGCACTGCTTTTTTTCTTTGTGGCGTGAAACACTACCTAGAAGCAAGACCAGGGCAGCAGAGGACAACAGGACATTTTGGGGACATCTATTGTATTTGCCCCATGAACGTGCTAATCTTTTTAGTGACAAGATTGATATGCAGCTTAGGGTCTGACTGCCAGACAAGCTCCTCATCCTCTCTCAGACTTTTTGGGGTGAAGCCCCCTGGGGCGTAGTCCCCCTGTGTTTGGGGCGGTCAAAGGCTGTTGACCCTGAATGAATAAAGCTTTGACTCATGCCACTTATGCCACTTTACGTCATAGGAACTGCACCATCGGAAAGCTAATTTTGTGCTCATTCCAGAGCTGCCCTTGGATGCTCAGTCAAGCCACCCTGCCAAGCCGAGGTTACTCTCCACTGATGAAGGGATTTTCGTCCATGCATATTTTGTTTCATAAAAAAATTGAGATCTAGACAATTTCAAATGTTCCCTGTTGTCTCGCGATAGAGTGTGCTTGGAGCAGTTGAGATGTGAGCTTTGCAGGGATGGAATTTGTTTTAACAGGCACTCTCATGGAGATATGGTGTAGTGGGCTGGTGTAACCCTGTGCAGGGTATAAGGAGGGCTAGAACCCCTAGTTGACCATACTCTTTTGTCAAAAGAGCTGTGCACTCAACCCCCCACCCTGCATGCACATCTCCTCCACTTGCCCACAGGAGTTCTGGAACCTGCAGGTGGTATGCTCCAATGCTTTGAAGATGTGAGCAGGAGTTGAAAGTTGCTAATAAAGTACAGGAGCAGGGGGGAGCGGCCCCCCTGCATAGCTCATTTCAATTTAATTGAAGTTGTAAACCTTATTCAGGTGCAATGCATGCAAGGAGAGCACAGGCTCCGCCCTTTGTGATCCGGAGGATCACACCCACTTGTTTAAAATGCCATTACAGCTTTCTTTTTTCCAGCAAGGCATATTCAAAACCTCCTTCCCTTGCACACTGACTTCGTAGTTGCCTCAAGCTCACTTTTTTCGTGGAGAAGTGAAACGCAAGGAAAACTGTGGGACAACCCATTTTGGCCAGACTCATTACATCCAACTGTGCATTTTCGACATTATTCTTGTCTCTGAGCATCTTGTTGTACAAAGCATTTGCATCTTCCTGACAGCACACCATGAGGAGTATGTGCCCAATCACTCAGAGTGTGTGCTTTGTTTGGAAGGTCAAGCTTGCAAAGACAGGGGCAGCAACACTGCCTATAACCACCAGCATCACACTGTTCATGTGTACCAGCATTGCACTGTCTATACCCACCAGCATCACACTGTCTGTGTGCAACAGCATCGCACTGTTCATGCGTACCAGCATTACACTATCCATGTGTACCAGCGTTGCACTGCCTATACCCACCAGCATCACGCTGCTCATGTGTACCAGTATTGCACTGTCTATACCCACCAGCGTTGCACTGTTTATGTGCACCAGCATCGCACTGTCTAAACCCACCAGCATCAACTTGGTTACGTGCACCACAGTTTTTCTTTTTTGATTTTTCAAAACCCTTGGTTTAATTTCACACTAAGATATGCCCACTTCTAAATGCTTGATTCTGTATCTTTTGCCCACATGCCTCCGGCCCGCCAGGAGGCTGCAGGCCTATTCACTCTCTCATACAACTTCTGGAGACCTTGCAGACCACTGCATTGAAATTGTAAAATTGCCAGCACAAAAGGAAAATATGCCATGTTGCCTATAAGTTGCAAATGTCTGTTAGTACACTGTCTTCCTGCTTAGCTATCCAATCTATAATGGCCATGCTTGCAAGAATCCAGCCATTTTACATTTGCCATCTTTCAGCCAACGCCTCCCCAGTGGAGGATTTGAGGACCCATCCAGTATGCCTGGAACTTGTTGGTGGCACCATCTGGCAAGTCTGCCTTGTAATCAGCAGCACCTTGCCCCCTCTTTAGACTTTTCACCCATTGAAAAAAAAATTTAATTGGGTTATCGAACTCAACTTTGTATCAAAATGACCCCAAACCCCGTTTTTCTATTGGAAGATGTAATGACTGCGTTTTCACTGGGACCGGGCAATTGATTTGGCGGACCGGGAAATGAAAGTTGTTTCCACGGGGCGGTCCACTGGGACCGCTAAGATTCCTCAGCGGACCGGGAAAAAAGTAATTCCCGGTAGATGGAAATCCCGGACTGGGGAGTTAATGTGCGGGACCCCCAACCCTTTGCGTAGAAATTCAGGTGGACCGGGAAACTCAAATCCCTCCAGAGGACTCCAAGTGCTTTAAAACCTGCGAACTAACTCGAATCACATTGTAAACATGTCTGAAGGCTCTCATGAGCCAAAGAAATTTCCTGGTCAGATGACCACTGGAAACAACGGACAGGAAAATCCCAGAGGGGGCTATCTGAGTGAATCCCCAAATATGCTCCACTCACAGCCACTTCATGTGATTGGGCCACTACTACTCTAAAGTGTAGATGGCGTTACAAGCTACCAAAGCATATGCTCAGATTTGTGTGAGTCGCTCTGTGTGCTTAGATAAACTGGGCTAAAGCTCACATGGGGCATGTTAACCCTAATTCGGTGCTATTTATGGGAAAATGGCTGAAATCACCATAGAATACCAACCACTGGGTCTATTCACTCCATTATTTTTGCAATGATATTCTTTTGTTACAAGGTCTCTAAATCACCAAAACCCACCCAATTGGTGCAGTGGATGGTCAGGTATGGAGATTAGGTGGTCAAAAGTATGATTCGCGCCGCGGCTAATTTGGCATGCTTCCCATAACTGGCACCTCTGGAACTCTAGTGCTACAAAAAGGTAAAACAGGCCAAAGGAACTTAAGTTTGGAAGGTGCCCATTACGGGACACATGCAGGGAGCATGCAAAAGACACCTGATTTTGGGCCTCAGATAACCCCCTCTGGGAAAATTCTTTTCTGGTGTACCAGAGAATTGAACCCTGGACCAGGAAATTGTTTTTGAATTTCCCAGACAGGGCCCAGTGGAAATGCGGTCAATATACCAAAGAAAAGAAACACTTAGAAATCAGCATCACCCTGTTCATTCAAACCAACCAAACTGTCCATGTGCATATGTGTCAGACTGCATTCTAACTGTAAAAGCAACCTCCTGAACCGCATGATCTTCACTGTGAGCGCAGGCGACGGAGCGCGCAGGGACAAGGATGGGTACTACTGGATAACAGGAAGGGTGGATGATGTCATCAATGTCAGCGGCCATCGCATTGGCACTGCAGAAGTGGAGAGTGCGCTGGCCACGCACCCTGCGTGCGCTGAGGCGGCAGTCGCTGGGTATGAGCACCCAGTCAAGGTGTGTGCGTTTTTATTGTGCGTGCGTGCGTGCGTGTGTGTGCGCGCGCGTGCGCGCCATTGCATAAAACATATGTGCTTGCTGACACAGATGGGGACGTTTTTGAATAGGAATGACCTGAAGGGTACACTGGTCTGAGTATGTGGGCTTTTGATCATGACATGTAGAAAGTGCATCTTATTTTCAAGTGTGCATCAGTTGCATCACAGTCTGGAGCTGGCCCTGCATAGTTGACTCATAGTGACTCTGCTTGGACTCTGAGTTTGGCATAATCTTCCTCTCAAGGTATAAATGGAATGTGTTGTCCTGCATTTTTGTGTTTCAATTCATGGGTTAAAGAGATGCAAGGATATGTCCAGGTTCAAACTTTTACGTAACTGTAAACAACATCTGTGTGCACTCCAGGGCCAAGGCATTTATGCTTTTGTGATCCTAAAGGAGGGTGTTGCCCCCAGTGACGAGCTGAAGAAGGAGATGTGGACCAATGTGCGCACAACCATCGGAGCATTTGCTGCGCCTGATGCCATCCAATGGGTAAGCCATGGCCCAAGGTTGTGAAAGCTGTTGGTTGACCGCTGAGTCCTCGGTCAAGGCCTACCTGCAACATTGCATTGTACAAAGTCAGGCTTACAGGCTTGTGCCTCATGTTGAGCATTCTTTATTTTACAATGCCCTGGATGGGATACAGATTTGAGCCTTTGCCCATGACCAGGTTTCCTTTGAGGACGGCAAGTGGGTCCATTGGTTTTTGCAAGCATCCTGGCTGCAGGCATCAGCCAGCTGCATGAGCATTCCCACACTGGGATTTGCAGGTTGCAAGCAGCAGAGGGATTACCGTGAAAGAGAAAATCCGAATTGCTCACGGTGCTTGGATTTCTGCAGGCACCAGGACTGCCAAAGACAAGGAGTGGGAAGATCATGAGGAGAGTGCTGCGGAAGATTGCAGGCGGGCAAGCAGATCAGCTGGGAGACATCTCTACCTTGGCAGATCCCAACATTGTGCGCCTTTTGTTGGAAGGAAAGAAGAAATAAACTGTGTAAAGTCCTTGCATAGGCTCCATACCATTTGGGATGAGGCAACAGACTCTTGTTGCACCCAGCACTTATAGAAACAACTGCTTGTGCTTCACACAAAAGCTCTCAGCCAAAGCAGCTTTTGGCTGACGGGCGATTTCTGATCTTCAGAAGAAGGCCAGGAAGAACCCCGAATCAAATACATGTTCCATTCGTTGGCTGTGATTCAGCCTACTCCTTTATGGTAGCTGTCTAAAGAGGGGTAGAAATGAGGACAAAACGATCAACAGAACTCTGCTAAAAATTTACTTCCTGCCAAGAGTAGCACACACCCTGTAATTCCATCCTGTGGAATCACGTTGTGTAGAGCTCGTGTTATTTTTTGATATGGTTTCCAAGTCAATTGTAGCTTCTAATTAGGTGATTTGTGTGTGTGTGTGTGTGTGTCAGGAATGTTGTTTCTTGGAATTCATTCCTTGAAACCAAATTCAGAACCTTGCGTTGTCTTTTCTTTTGCGAAAAGCTGGTATGTGCAGAAAAAGGAAAGGGTTACATAGCTGTACCTGCCTACGAGGGCAGCTTAGCTGAAGCATAAGAAGAGATGCCTGCAACCAAACCAAACCAGACCAGACCTGAGCTTGAAACCAATAAATAGAAAAGCTTGAGGTCTAAAACTGTTTTTACGTTGCTCCAAAAAATAGAATTGTATAGGAAGTGGAGTAGTTGCTCAAACTGTTTCTCGAATACTGCCACATTCATGGACAGCTCCATGCTTGCCAGAATAGCAATGAGGTACCATGTTCAGCAGCCAGAGGATTGACAGACGTATGCGTAGCTCCAACAAAGCATATATGTGCAGAAAAGACTTTCTTTAAATATAGGCAAGCGTGGCGCAAAAGTCCCACTAGAGGATTTAAGTGGAAAGTACACGCATTGCCCTTTGTATTTTGGTGTTTGTTCATGGCCCCCGAGATGGAGCCTTCAACACGAAAAACAGCAAGAGACGAGCAGTGCACCATTTGTGTGTGCCCTCCTGCAACCTCTCGTAAGAACTGTCATAGTTGCTTGGATTGCGTAGTAATTGCTTTTCTTCCTATTCATCCACGCGCAGGTTGCACCTTTAAACCGTCAACTTGGTCAACACTCAACAGTGAAATTTTACTTTTTAACAACTACCGGTACTATTTTTAGATTGCCTCATCCCTTCATGTGCGAAGCTTAGTGGGAGCTAGCTCGAGAACCTCTGTACAACAAGGAAAGAAAGGAAGAAATACCATGCAACCCCACAAAAGCTCTGAAGACTCTCCGCTCCCGACCCTGAATGAAACGCAAGGACTGCTTGAGTCTTTGCTGCAAGCTGGAAGCAGGCTTGGCCTGAATGAAGATGAGGAAACAAAAAAGAAGCTGGAAGGCTTGAAGCAAGCGATGGAGGCCCAGAGTCAAGCTCAAAGCGTCAACAGGAACTCTGCGGAGCCTGGGACTGCAATGGGGCCTGAGGACTTGGAGAGGCACCTGAACAAGTGAGTGGAGTTTCTCTTGCGTTTGTGGCAGTGTAGGCTTACATGTGTGTATATGTACGGTAAATGATGCGTGCACATGCACAATGTATCGGTTAGTGATGTGTGCACATGCGCACAAGTCTTTATGCGCGAAAGTACTTTTGTGAATGTATCATGTCAACTCAACACTCATGAATTTGATGAGATTGGAAGTAACTAAGATGCATCGTTTGGGAACAAGCTATGTGGGCACATGCAAACATCAAACAGCAAGATCATGCAGACACGTTATATTGTTTTCAAAATTCCATCCCTGCATACATCCTGGGTCTGTACATGCAGCTTGGAGCACCAATTAGACAGCCTGCAGCAGTCTTTAGCCCACCTAGATGAACCAACCCAGCAAATATTAGCCGAAAGCATGAAGGTCTGGGCCGGCCAGCATGATTAATGGTAGCATGCTGTTGCCTCATGTGCGACAATTGAATTAGATATCTGAGCTGCTCTGTCCATCCCTTTCTAGGAATGCCTATGAATAAAGTAAAGTTCTCACGAACGATGCACATGAGGTTTGACGGCCTTCTTTGTCTTCCCTCCAAAGCTTGGCTCTGGGGATCCTTTTAGAAGCCTGTTTCAATGGGGCCTCTCAATCTGCAGCCTTGATTTGAACTTGTCAATTAGAATGTGCATGAAAATCTTGAGCAAACGACAAAAGTCATTCATGAGCCTGAACTGTTGAAAAAAGGTTTCCTTCATTATTCTTCTTTACACCTCTGTACTGCATTATCATGATGATATGTACAATGTTCAAACAGGAGGGAAAAGTCACTGTATCATTTGAAATATTTTTTGATTCCCCACCTCAAGCCCTGTCAATTGGCACCCTCTCATTGCAAAATGGACAGGGGGGGGGGTCTCTGTCCATGACTCTGGTCAATGCTGCATGCACATAGGTGTGGGGTGCGGAGGGTGTGGAGTCAAACATGCAGCAACGCAAAGCAACCATCTAGGGTGGTGATATTGTGAGGTGCTTTCTTGGTTTGAAGTCAGGAAGGCGGTTTATGGCCCATAACCATCCAGGACTTCCGAGCTTTCTGTGGGTGCCTGGAAGGACATGCTTGCATGAGCATCCGCAACTCAGTTTTTGTCCAATGACTCTGCTGTGGTTCAATTTCAGGTTTTAACAAAGATGTAGATGGATGGAGAATTGGAAGAGGAGAAAGGGTTACAAGGGGGTTTGCCTACAGCTCGAGCCTTTGGCTGATCGGCTGCTGGTGAAATGTTCTCATCCAGCATCCAAAATTGAAGTTAATTCTGACAAAAAGAAGAGCAGATTGGTACCCTTTTGGTATACGTAGTGACACTGGAGGGGAGTTTGGGGTGGGTGGGTGGGGAGCCTAATCCAAAATACACGCACCTTTCCAAAAAAACGTTCCTTTCATCCTCCTGTATCATTGGTACTTCTTTTTACTTTAGGTCTGAGGACTTTATGGCAAGGTCCTTTTAACCTCGCTACTTACAGAGTATTTTTTATGCACAGCACTCAGTGCAGGAGGTTCCTGATTGCAGAGCCTTTTCTTTTCTCCGCGAGCCGGTACCAGCATACCATCCCAACAAAATAAGCAGACAAGAAGCCTCTACAATCTCCGAGAGTCGCTACTTACAACAAGCCATTCATAAAAAAAACAATAGCTCTATTTTATGTCTATGCCTTGCAAGTCACATCACAGAAATTCTGAAGAGAAACCCAAAGGCATCATAAAAATAGGTGCCAATACTTTCAAAGTAGCAGAAGTTCCGCTTAAGCTCG
The DNA here is from genome assembly GCA_914767535.2 of Dunaliella primolecta. Classification (NCBI taxonomy): domain Eukaryota; kingdom Viridiplantae; phylum Chlorophyta; class Chlorophyceae; order Chlamydomonadales; family Dunaliellaceae; genus Dunaliella; species Dunaliella primolecta. Next base: position 5,645,566 of record OU611753.1, on the reverse strand, counting down.
AAATCTCCAACAGTGTGATTCGCACAGCGTTCTTACTGAAATTCGTGGTACACTGTGTGAACCTCCTGAGAAGTAAAGCATAATATCCTGGCATGTTTGGCCACAGGTTATAAGATTTAGATTTAGATTTACACAGGGGGACCTTCAGCCAGACTGCTCGGCTGATCGGCCTGTGACTGGTCCTCGCCAGCCAACATAATGTCCATAAGCTCATAAACAAACGAAAAAAGCTTGTTCAACACAACAAGTTGTTGTGTTGCAAGAGGAAATCAGAAACATCCTGGACACTGGCTTGTTGTAAAAATGGTTGCTCCATTGAAAAATCACCAGAGAAACAGTTGAACAGGTAAGCGTACTTTCTTCTCAAAGCACAAACATCTGCGTCTCTGCACACCAAAAGGGCATGAGCCTCATCTTGAATCTCATCACAAGAACAGCGATCACACAAAAGAGTGTTCCGAGTATCCCACTGGCAAGCTGCTGTCTCCACCTTCATTGTGTGTGCCCTAACAAGGGTTTACAAGGGTTTACAATGGTGGCCTACAGCCCGAGACTCTGGCTGATGGCAGCTGGTGAAACAAGCTCAACCAGTATCAAAAATTGAGACTAAGTCTGATACAAATCTAAGAAGTCTGTATGAGTCTTGATTTAGGAAAGCATTGATCTCAGAATCAGTGATAGTATGATGGCAAGCCAAGAATGGAATAAAGTCAGCGTTTGAAGGCGGAGCAAACACACGCAAAGTCTTAAACATCTCCTCAAAAAGGTCCTTGTATCTCGTGCGTAGCTCACGCACCTCAGTACATTTGCAAAAGAAAAGCACATGCCACAGTGTTTTTCATCCTGGACTTCCCCACACTCACACTTATCACAGATACTTGAACCCCCAAGCCATTTACAAGACTCCACTCTCAAGTGATGAGCACGCAATCTAAATCTGCTAATGTTTCTCAAAACATGCTTGTCCAAATCCTTGAACAGATACGAGGGGATACAAAAAGGAGCACCTCTGGGACCACTCTCAGAATTCCCACACCACTTATGATACGTCACTGCCTTCTTGTTAACTGCACGAGGACAAAAAACATCGGCCCCTCTCCACACTTTCTGCTGTCTGTATCGCAAATCACCAATGAACTCTTGCATGGGGATTTTCTCAGCTCTCAGCATGTTCTGTTTGAACGAATCACCATTCCGCATCCCACCAAAAGCATTAGAGACTTCAGCAGCCCAGCAAGAGGAATCAAAAGAAGCCAGACTTAAATCAGCCCTCAGCACACGACGCAAAACTTCACTATTGGAGTCAAGCATGCTATTAAAAAACTTGATGGAGGCACGGAACCAGAAGAACTGCAGAGGCTCCTGGCCACACTCTCTCAACACCGGCCAATTTGTAGTACTGTTCTTTACTCCAAGAATGCGCCTCAAGGAACACAGATGTCTTTTCTGCAATTGACTATCAAACTCACTGCCTTCTCTCAAGTAATGAGTTCCCCACACCTGGCCCGCATACATCCCAGCAGGAATGCCATACACCTTAGACAACCAGAGCATAGCATGAGGCCTGTTTTTCAGGTCATGACCCTTGGCAAACTCCGAAATCCTTCTCTGTGCAGCCATATAAGGCGGAAAAAAATTAAAAAGAAAAGAAAAATGTAGCTCGTAAAACAGCTCGACGTTGCAGCGGACACTAGTACTGCAGAATCCAGGACCACCGAAGCAAGCAACGGCCCAGGCTTGCATCCGCCCCACACAGCTTCATGACCGGGAAGTAGCCAACTCAGAGGGCTCTTTGAGCTCCTCTGCTGTTCTCAACTTTGCTGGAATGTCCTGGACCAGACACACACCAATGAACCTGACTTGAACACCACAACTTATGAGGTCCGGGCAATCCCACTTGCAGTGCCCTCCCAGTCACGCAATGCAAGAGTCGGGATGCAAGCGCTGGCGTCACACACAATGAGAGGGGGAGGAAGGAAGGAGCACACACAGAACCTACAATTGAAGACCTCCAACACACATAAGGTGCCAGTGCTGAACTTACGCTTGATGATACAATGAATGGGATGGTTAACAGAACAGAGGACGTGGTGTGTGCATGGATGAGAGAGGTAACAATCATGTTGACGCTTGCCTGTATACAGAGAATGCTTTTACTCACATACAGCAGTGCTTCCCCTGTGTGAGGAACAAACATTATTCTTCCTTGGCTGCGTGGTGCTCTGGTTCCAAGGCTAGAAAAAAAAGTCTAAATACACTGTTTCGAGAACAAGTCCTTGTTTCTAGCTGTGCTTGCTGCTGGGGTGTTGAAACGACTAGGAAAGGGGAGCGCCTGCATGTTTTTTACAATCTGCTTCAAGGTGTTTTAATTAACAACTTACAGTCTAAGCCAGGCAAGTGCTGGTTCAAAGCTTCTCTAGCAGCAGGGCCCGCAGCAAGAGGGTGATGAATCAGACCATGTTTGTTCCTGACCCTCTCATTGTGCATGTGCTGCTCCTCCTTACGTCAATTTTATTTATACTTATTTGCCCCCCTCGTTCTTGGCATGCTCAGTGTGACAGACCGTGCTTCTTCCTTCAGTTACCACACGAACACACATATGTTACTCTCCTCCCTTTTTTTTTGTTGCAGTCGGTTGGTCCTGGCAAACTCCTGATCTTTATCCGCCGTTGCTTTGTCATACAAACACCAGTGGAAATTTTTTCCCTTGTTCTTGGCAAGGGTTTTTTTTGTACACTTACATGCACGGGCTACACAAACACTCACCACTGAACATTTTATAATACAGTTTTTCACATGAGCAGCCTAGCAGTCGCACTTTTTGACTGATGGCTTAATTTGTAAAACCTTATATAAGGCCGCACCGCATGCTCCTCAGCTACCTTTAAATCCATCTTTTTATCCAACAGCACTCCCAAATATTTGAACCTGTCCTTCTCTGGAAGGACCACTCCATCATACGTAAAAGGATTCTGCAGAGGAGAGACAGACGTACTGTTGAAGTAAAACTGAAGCGGCTCATGACCACACTCCCTCAGGACAGCCCAGTTTGTAGTGGTACGCTCAACACCCAGCGTGCTCTTAAGACAACTCATGTGCCGCACTTGCAGATCACTTGCAAATTCCTTGCCCGCTTTAATGTGTTCAGTGCCCCACACTTGGCCTGCATACATTCCAGCTGGAACCATATACGTTTTCCCAAGCCACAGAGACACGTACGGCCTATTTGCCAGAAAATTTTTACGAACAAATTGACGAACCCGAAATGCAGACGCCATGAAGGGGCCAGTTGCATGCTCAGAGGACTTGGCCATGCTCATGCACTTGTGAAACATCATGCCAAGGTATCTAAAAGACTCCTTGTGTGCCAGTGGCACCCCCCCAATATTAAAAACAGGCAGGTCCGACCCAGAGGAATTGAAGTGCACCACCTCAGATTTAGCTGTCACGGTGTTGATGACTAAGTGCTTCCTCTGAGCATACGCATGCAAGCGGTTCAACATGGTCTGCAACGCAACAGGTTATAAGAAACAAAGAAGGTCTCCAGTCAAAACGACAGACTGCTAGCCTGCTCATAAAAAACATTCATTGAGAAAAGGAAACAACAGAAAGAAAAGAAAAGGAAAAGGAAAAAAGTATGAAAGCAGAGAGAAACTCTCCCTACAACAATTAAGAAAAAGGAGACACATTGGATCAGAAGAGCCATGAGATACAACAGGTTTTGTTGCAGGCACCTTCTTTGCTCAAGCTAAGGTGCCCTTGTAGGCAGGTGCAACTACGCAACCCTTCCCTTCCTTCCTTCAATGGCAACCTGACTTTGGGGCTGCAGGCTGATTTGTGAATCTGTCAGTCTGATATGAGTTAGAGGGGGCAAAATAGAACATCAAATACGCCCACAAGGATTTCCAAAGGAAGACTACTTAGGTAGCAGAAGCAGTCCCTATATTTATCAAGGAAAAGGATGACGTCACATTATCCTTTTCGGTATCCTTTCCCTGGGTGACCTAGGGCTGAGGCACCGTGTGTCCACTAGGAAAGAGAGCATGCGCACCCAATGATTTTTCAGAACTTCTTGTAGGAAACTCTTGCGTAGCACAAAAGAAAGAGAAAGTTGGGTTGAGAAAAGGAAGAGGGGCCAGACCTGAGCCCCAGACAATCCACTTTATTGTCAGACAAGTGTGAAGGCCAGGCAGTAAAACAGGCCTTTTTGGCTACATGCATGGACTTGGACAGGTACAACACATTCACTCTTTGTGATCGGTCTGGGCAGCCTGTAGTCATGAGGGAGTTCGTTGTTGATTTGAGAAATAAGCTGAGAGGTGTGTGGAATGCTGATGCCTTGGCAGAACACGGTGAGCACACGGACAAATTAGCTAAATATCATTATTGGATGGCACTTCCTTTGAAACCCTTATCTGTTCATGGCACACCCTTTTCTGTCCCTAGGTATTTGCATCTTGATTTACGAAAGCACAAGCTGGGAAACATAGCGCGCTTTTGTTTACATGCTCACACCCTGAAAATTGAGGCATCACTGCAGCAGGAGCACACATCTGAATGTGATAGATGTGACCAAGGAGGACTCTGAGATGAAAAACATGCTGTGTTCCTTCGTTCTTGTGAGCCTATGCATGCTCTTCGAAGGACTCATGCCTTTACCTTTGACTTCCCTTCTGCCGAGATCTTTCAAGGGCCTCAGCTCAAGTCACCCTCCATACAAGGGTTACAAGGGTTACAAGGGAAAAAAGGCCTCAGTCAAGACGTTTGACTGCTAGCCTGTCCATAAATACACATGAGGTCATGAAGAAAAAAAGGAAGTTTGTTGTTATCCTGGTTTAGAAAAAAATTGATATCCTGGGAATTCACATGGTGAATGGTGCCTAGACAGGACATCCTGTGGGAGATGTGGAGGTGTAGGAAAGAGAAGTTGTGCTCAAAAAGTGAGGCATACTTTTGACGGAGAGAGCAGACCTGGGGATTGGAGCATCTGAACAACACATGTTTTTCATCTTGTATGTCGTCAGAATCACAGATATCACAGACCGGAGAAGTACTATTGGACCAAGTAGCCCGTTCAACTCGGAGAGCGTGTACCCGCAGCCTGAATCTGGCAGTGTTGCGAAGGACATGATGGGGAAGATCCAAGTACATGTATTTAGGCATTGTATAAGGTGGGTGAATGGCATGTGCATTTCTGACAGGGAGAGCGCACCATTGATGGTAAGTCAGCCGCTTACTGTTGCTTACTCTTGGATCAGGGGCTGTGAATTGGTTCCAATAGCCCAGGTGTCTAGATCTCAGGTCCACCACAAATTGACTGAGGTTCACAGGGTCACAAGCCATAACTTGACGTTTCATCAGATCCGAGTGAGCCAAACCATCCAGTGCAGATAAGAGGTGGGACGTCCAACAAGAATCAGTCATGGAGCTAAGGCTGATATCAGCATGGAGAACCTTTTTGAGGAGGAGACTGTTGCACTTAGTAAGCGAGTTGTAGAAGCGCATAGTGGCACGGAACCAATTGAACTGAAAAGGTTCAATGCCACATTCTCGTAAAATGCTCCAAGATGGTGTTGTGGATTTTACTCCAAGAAGATTTCGCAAAACGTTCAGGATCCACTTCTGCAACAGGTTGTCCATTTCTGCACCCTGCCGTAAGTAAGGAGTGGCCCAAATCTGGCTAGCATACATTCCTGCTGGGATAGCATACGTTTTCAAGAGCCAGGTGAGCGCATGCAGCCGATTTGTAAGGTTGTGGTCGTGAGCAAAGGTTTTGACACGATAAGTCCCCGCCATGCATGGTTTCAGAGCAGCCTCAGCAGCAGTGGAAAGGTTGAGACGTTTGTCACAGACCATACCCAGATATTTAAAGGAATCAGTGTAGGGCAGGTTTTCACCATCATACAACAGTTGAGGAAGAGTGTCAGCTCTGGAATTGAAGCAGACGACCTCAGACTTTTTTTGTGTTGACCGTCAGGCATTTTCTGGTTGCATAACCCTGCAACTTGTTTAACATGGCTTGCATGTGGGTGTGGTTGTTTGCAGTCAAAGCGAGGTCATCTGCATAAAGCACATGAGAAACATGAAAGTTTGGTAAGCCTGTCACCGCGCCTGTTTCCCCATTTGTGATGCAGCCAATGTCATTAACGTAGATTAAGAATAGGAGTGGTGACAGTGGGCACCCTTGTTTAACTCCATGCGTTGGCTGGACACTTGCCCATTTATCTCCGCCAATAAGGATGTATTTGTCATCTCGGTAGAGGTCTTTAATGATGGAGAGAAGGTGGCTGGGCATCTGGCATTTGTGTAAGTGTTCCCACAATCTGTCTCTGGGTATTGAGTCATATGCCTGTTTGAAATCAATAAAGGTGGCATATAAACGTGGGGAGCCTTGAGGTTGAAGTATCTGAGCTGCATGCTTCAGGTGCCTCAAAATAAAAAGTGGCTGTTAGGTGTTGCGGCCTGGAAAAAAAGCCAAATTGACTCAGGAATAATGTTGTATTTTGCACACCAGTCTTGAACCATGGAGCGGAGGACATTTGTGTACAGGCGGTATAGTGTGTTACTGACTGCAAGCATCCGGTCACCCTCCATACTGTTCTGATAGGTGTGGGTATGGGTTGGACCATTTACACTGCCCACTGGTGTGGCATACCCTCGATCAATTCAAAAAATTAGAGGTTGATTCACAGAGGTCAGAAACACTTGCAAGAAAACTCCATGCCCATTCTGTACAATTTGCGCACAAATTTACCTCTACCAGGCGTGCCATTGAAAATAAAAACACTCATCATAACATTGGTGCCCTGGAGCAGCGTGCTGCCAGAAACCCGCCTGATCCATATTAATTCCCCTCTCATCTTCTGGTGAAGGAAACTCACGGCTCTTTGAGCCAATGTGTCTCTCTTCCCTTAATTGATGCAGGCAGAGTTTTCTCTGCCTACGTAGCTTTTCCTTTCCTGTGGGAGGGGTCATCTACACGCCACACACTTTGGAGTCCCTTAAAGAGCTTGGTCTTGACATCATACAGCCACCAGGCTTCAGGTTGCTCTGAACTTCATGCCCATTCCGTCCAATATGCTTATAAACTTTCTATAAGCTTAAAAGACTTTTCCTTGACTGAGGCCTTTTTCCCTTGTAACCCTTATAAACTTTCTAGCAACAGACGCGCTCTCGAAAAGACTCTTCTCAACTCTCGTCACCAAGATCAGGCAAGGGCTACTGCTAGTAACCCTCCTGATCTTCATTGACTTCTTTCTTTTGTTTCTCTTGGTGAAGGGGATACGCGGCGCCTCGGCCCTAGGTATCCTCTTTTCTTTTTTTGATGTGGGGAGTGTTTCCACTGCCTGTGTAGTTTTCCTTTTCTTTTCCCCTACACAAAGGCTATTTCTGCATGAATCAGGCGCGAGGATGTTTTCCATGTCTCACAGAAGGAAGCTAATGAGACTTATCGTTTTATCTCCGATCTCATGGATATTTTTTGTGTAGCTGGAACTGGTGAGCAGGCCGAGCAGCCAAACTACCTGGCTGAAGGTCACATCCCAATAAAATGGCATCGTAACCTTGTAACCTTGAAGGCCAGGCAGTAAAACATTGTGCGGTATACCATTTGGAACTATACTTCATTGGTCTGTCCAGCCTGTCATGGTGCTATGATCGTTTCCAGAATGTGCTGTTGGACTTGGTGTGCTGTGTGTCCCCTCCTTGGTGCAGAACTTGCATTGTTCTCATTTGCCTGTGTATCCTGTCAGTAACGGCACCATATATTCATCACAGTGTGCTTTTACTCTCTAACTCCACATTTAATCTTTTTTGTTTACACTCCTTGAGCTGGGCCTGGCACTTCTCTTTGTTGAATTCCTTGTTGTGTTGCACCATAATCACTTTCTTGAAAATAAACGCCTCTTTTACAATTTCCTTTTCTGTGATTTAGCTCAGCAGTAATGAGCTGGTGGCTACTCTTGTAAACCCTGTGTACCCTGTTGATTCTGAAGGCCAAGCAGAGCGGGAGAGGAGGTCGAAATGACAAGAGTGCTGCACTGCCAGACAAGAAACTTCTTTTTGAAGAAAGAAACATGATTAGTAAACGTAGGCAGAGAAACTCTCCCTACATCAATTGAGGCTCTTATGGGTCAAATATTGTGCATATGGACGTAGGCAGCACAGAACCGCCTGGCCCAGCATAACCTGCACATCACTGAGCAAGTCTGACCGTGTCATACCTTATTGATCCCAAGAATTCCTGATCAAGCTAGATGCAACTCCAACCGCCCTGACGCTGTCTCAGTCACTCCTTGCCTTAGTAAATCCAAATAGACCATTTCATCCCCTCTCGTATCATGTGAGCCGATGATTTGGTACTTTGCAGTTTAAGAGGTGGCAAAACGGTAGGGAGCAGCACAACTCCAGGCAGGCTTAATGTATTGAATATCCAGAACTGCCATCTTCACTTGATAGGAATCAAATACCAAGAAGATACAAGGCCTGGTGCCCAGCTAGAAGCCCCACAACAACAACACAGTGGACTGTGCAGACAAATTCAAGGTGCCGAGACCACCCTCCACACAATCCTCCTGGGCGTGGGTGGGACTAACTGTACTGCCCACACCCTGGATCATTTCAAGAAACTAGGGATTGACACTCAAAGGTCCCTCAAAGGTGTACCAGACTTGCACAAAAGATCCATGCCCATTCTGTGCAATATGCGCACAAACTTACCTCAACCAGACGTCCCATTGAAAACAAAAATACTCATTATAATTCCGGTACCCTGGGGCTGCGCGCTGCCAGAAACCCACCTGACCCATATTTGCTTCCCTTTTACCCTCTGGCGAGGGAGACTCACGGCTCCTTGAGCTAATGTGTCTCCTTTTCCTTGATTTATGTAGAGTGTTCTCACTGCCTACGTATTTTCCCTTTTTCTTTCTTTCTAAGAACGGGACATATTGGCTCACAGGAGCCATGATCTCCTCTACAACGAAGCAGGAACAAAAAGGGCTAGTGGGGATCTGAAGGGTTCCTGGAAGTACCCGGCCCCAGAACCTGGTTGTAAGAAGTGTTTTTGTTTTAAAAAGCACCTAGTGGTAACAAGCTTGTGGCGTACTTAGAAATCATAAATACAGAGTTGGAAAAGCTGACACCGAGACATGATACTACTCTTATTATCAATGATGTCTACTTTCCACAATCCATGCCTTCTGGACCATGCTGACACTTCCTTTCAACATGAGACAAAACGTTTCCAACTACCTCACAGGTACCATCTTTTAACAAAGGCATGCAGTGTGCTCTTTAAATGTCCACCAGCCTAAATGTTCCCTCTGTCGGGAACCAGAAGTGGCCTTCACATTCTTTCAGGATGTAAGCATTCCACCATATCAAACATGGTAACCGAGTGCAACAATATCGCTAGCAGAATCCTCCTTGAAGGTATCAGCAGAGGCCTTCTTGGGACAGGCCTTGCCTCCATGGACATTGGCAGGGCAGATTGTCTTGCTTTGCAGAACCTGCACATCCCTGAACACTCAAAAACCTTCCAAGTATACCTTCCCTCTTTGTTTTCCTGACAAATAAAAACTCACTTTGCCCTGATGATTAGTTGTTCCAATGAAAAGAGTGCCAAGGACCAATTTCTGGTACCCATTGAGAGGTAGAGGGGGGCGCCGGGGGAGACACGGAGCACTCAGCGCCAGCCATGCCCACTTCACCTGCTTCCAAGGTCCGTCACCCTAACCAGCTCCTTCCAGAACAGAGGCACATCTTATGGAGGTCAAATACTGTGAAGGTACCAGACCCAAGAATCAGGTTGAGGCCTCCACCAAGCAGCACTGCAACCTCTGTCGCAATCTTTCAACACTAAAGGCTTAAAGGCATGCCACATACTACATGATCTGCATTGGAAAGCTGCTTGGGAAGGAGTTTGCTTACTTTCGGGAGGCCATGACCAAGGCCATCTCTTCTGACTTGAGGTTGATACAGTTGGCTACAGTAAACGGTCGCGGGCTGAGATAAGTGATGTCCAGCACGCTACAGCTCCCTGGCGAGCACCTGTGCATAAAACGAAAGCATGTTTCAGCATATTTTTTTGATTCAGCAGAATTTTGTGAAGATTTCAGAGTGCCTCTGCTGTGATGAAGAAGCGGAACCTCTTCCTTTCTTGCAGAAGCTCCTGTGCCACTCAGGCCTGCGTAGAGTTGATCCCTGCCTGGATGCTTGCACAGAGAGCTTGCTCAATTGAAAGCAAAGCAATGAATTGGTAAACCTGAAAGCAAGTCACGCGGTGGCCTCAAAAGATACAGAATTCAATCAAGGCTCAGCCACAAGTGCAGCTTTGCACCTCTTTGTAAGAATCTTCTAAATCCCTGAAATCTCATATTTCTTTCCTTTTTTGCCTGTGCGCAGAGCCATATGTAGACAAGCAAAACAGGTGTCCACCTGTACCAATTTTAGGGATTGGCGTTCACGCGCGGTGTTGTACTCAGCACTCGTGGAGCACTGAATGCTGGTTCACAGTAAGTGCGTTTTATTCGGTGTACAGCACCTCATCCTGCCAGAGGGTGCTGAAACATGCAATATAGCCTATATGCTGATCTGTCCATGTCTGAGGAGGCTGTAATCCACCAGGGAGCTGTCCGCGCTCAGCCTCTGATCCATGTGTCCCTGCAACACACTTTTGGAAACAGAGTCTTCAACCTCACGTGGCACTCGTGGTAGTCTATGAGGCTCTAGATTTACGACCTTTCCAGCTCTCCTAACAACTTATGATTAGCTATGAGGCTTCAGGCTAATGACCCTTCCAGCTCACCTGAAAACTTGTGGTAATCTATGAGGCTCTAGCTGGGTTAATGGCCTTTCCAGCTTACCTGAACACTTGTGGAGATCTATGAGGCTCCAGGTCCATGGCCTGCCCCAGCATCTGCACGGCTGCCCTATCATCCATCACAGCCACTATATGCTGCCCGCCTTCCCTACTGCATGCATTTTCAACCAGCTGCGCCCATGCGCATGCCATGCCTTCCTCACCCTGCATGGCAAAAGGTGCAGGAGCAGTAGTAAGCTGGGAGCAGCTGCGCATATGCGCTTGCCATGCCTTCCTAACCCTGCATGGCAATAGGAGCAGTAAGCTGGCGCGTGTTGTAATGTGAGGCATGCCTGCGCCAATACACTAACCACGCCTTGCACACCCTGCATGGCATGAGGTGCAGGAGCATGAGCAAATTACGCTTGCGATCACTTTAAACATGTGCTTGAATTTACCCCAAAACCATCCTGCACAGGACAACTTGACACTGTTTGCAGCTGCTTGTTCGGTAGTATTGCTACTTTTTTTGGAAATCAGTGCTAAACGGAATGATAGATGATGGCCATTTTATGGTTTAAGGCTGTACTCTGACCATTCACAGGATTTACCGACACGCTGCAAACACGCATAAATGGAGCAAAGCATCATAACCCACAAACCGCAAGTCCATGGTCCTTGCAAGGATAGGGTGGAGGGGGCTCAATCTTACAAGTCAAGAAGCACGAACTTAAACCTTGTAAATTGTATCTGATTCATGTGTCAAAGTGCCTGAGCTGCTAGCCTGGGAAAACAACGCAGGCAAACTTAATTCACAGAGCATAGCAGGTCCAAGCAACAGCCAGGGAATTCTAATGGTATAATTTTAATGGTCTCATTTTTAGGCCTATTCTATTCCAGCCAGGAACACTCCCAGTCAGGAACCTTACCTGCAAGGTACCAACCCCAGGCTGGCATTGACCAGTTTGTGCTTGAGCAGCTTGATGTGCAAAGTGCTCATGGCCTTGAGCATACAGTATGCTATCCACCTGCATTACCACGGGGCAAAACCCGGGATTGTCAGGTAACTCAAATGTCATATACACATACACCCACATACATACATACATACATACATACATACATACATACATACATACATACATACATACATACATACATACATACATACATAACATACATACATACATGCATACATACATACATACATACATACACACATACATACATATACACCCATTCACAGAAAAGTGGGAGAATCAAGATGATGCCAGCATGATCCTGGCTACTGCTTGACTTCCTTTTCACAGATGCAAGCAAAGCCCAGGCTGACTGCTTGCTTCTCTTTTGACATAACATGTCTTGTCAACCAACTGGGCACACTCCCTGCCCAAACAAGTGGTTGATACAAGCAGTGCTAACAAACCCTCCCCAGTTCTACTATTAGAAGCTAGAATGTCTAGGACTCACCTTTGTCATGGCCATAAATGCAGCACAGACAGAATCTTTATCCACATTGTTGCTGGGCACAAGCAGGGTTATTCGGCCGAGGACCTTTTCGCCTTTCTTGAAAGGGTTGTTGGTCGTCGACCGATTTAAGCACTCTAACGTTGCCTGAAACGTGGCAAGCATAATAGTGACAATGAGAGCGTGCCATTGATGTGCAAACGAATGCTGCACACAGAATGTGCATGCATGCACATCCACACGCACACACGCACACACACATACATACATACACATACACACAAACACACACACACACACAAACACACACACAAACACATGAATTAAGCTCAACCTCATGCACTAAGCACCCACAGGCTTCCATTCCTCCAACCTAAGATTTGTTTCCCAAGAGCCCACACGTTTGCTGCAAGAGCAGCAGCTCCTACGCTTCAGCTGCTGCCGCTGCACTGGCACTGCCTCATAGCAGTTGAGACAAACAAATTTGCGGTAGCCGGAGGAATCAGCATCCAGAACCGGCGTGGGTAAGCACCAAGCACGCACCGTGGGAGTGCCTTGTGGCTGTGTGCTGGGGGTGATGCTGAGCACAGAGGCTGCCGCATTACTCTGAGTAAGACGCCTGCAACACACATGCATTGTGTAGAATGGATGGTAATGTGCAAGTTCTTGGGTGGTGCAGTGTGAAAGGAGTGAACAAAGCAAGGGTGGCACCAAGAAGTTGAGGTATACAACCACTCAGGAAGCGCAGCAACAATATTGGAGTCAAACAAAAGGGAGGGGAAGGTTGAGGTCTCGTGGCAGCGTTGACGCATTGCAATACCCAAGCCTCCCTTGCAGTCTCATGCTGGGTGTTGCACTCTTACATCAGTCCACAGAGCTGGGAGTGCAGTGAGTGCAGCGAGTGTAACGAGTGCAACAGAGCAGTGACTGCAGACAGTTCAGCACCCTGGATAAAACTGGCTCTTATCAAAGCCATCAAAGCGAGCAAAGCAACTTCAAAGCTAATGCCCTGGAAAACATTTAAATAACACAATCCAAGCCCATCCATGCAACCTTCCTTTTCGAAAGCAGCATTTCCTATGTATAGCAGCATTGACGCAACCAAGGCCCTTCCAGAGGGAGCTTCTAATACGGCCCGCTGGCAGGGATCTAAGTGCACCTTGCAAACTAGGCTTTTGTTCGTGAATGCAAGGAACACTCTGCTGTGTCGCACTCCATGTGTCCTCTATAGGAAAATGATTTTTGGCATGGGCCATGCTAACCTTTTCCGTATCGTTCTAATTTGTACAAAGGAAACAATAGTATACCTGAAGTACGTGGCAGGCAGCCCCAGTGCAGTGCATAGAAGGCCTTGGTTTGTATTGTTGTGAGCTACGACCAGCAGGCGATCAGCATCTGCTGGTTCGGCCAAGATGCGCTGCCATGCGAGGGAGGCGCGGTACCAAAGTTCTCTGTTGCATGTGCAGGCAAAGCCGTTGAGTGAAGGATACACATGTAAACCAATGTACTGTACAGGATAACCTGTTGCAAACATGAAAGCTGCCTGCTTTGCACACTATGCACACCATGCTCGACCATGATCAAAGGTAACAATTCAGGGCTCAGAAAAAGAAAAATAGGAAAGAAAAGACAAACCCGTGCAGATCAAGGGTGATTGCGTGCATTAAGGTTTCTTTTTGTCATGAGGTTCCTTGAAATTGAGACATGACAAGACATGAGGGCATCGATGTTGGAGGCACATAACCCAGGAGGATTGGCATCCACCTTGAGGAACGACCCAAATAATTCACCTACTTGACAGGGAAGTGGCCACTCAACACAAAGTCGTTGGGGGCTGTCTGCCATGCTTCTCGCTCAGCAGGATATTGCTGCTTGACCTCTGTTTTGAGCATGCCCTGAGACACAGGCCACAACACACACAAGCAGAGGTTTGAGGTGACGAGCACTGATGTCAGCTGTGTTGAGGGTAACATAGAATAAAAGTCACTTGCAAAGAGAACCCGTATCTAGCAAAAGATCCTCACCAAACCAAACCCCAAAAGCAAGAGTGAACCTTGCACTTACCAACTGTTTTATTGGCACTGTTGCCACCAAAAACATGTCACATATGTACACAGTAATATGCACACAGTAATATCATGCAAGCACCAATGCAGCAGCTGCTGCCATGGCTTCATAAAGTTATAACAGGTCATCACAAGTCAGCACAGGTAACATGAGAATTTAGGCATCTTATGGGTCACCTGGAAGTCATACAGGTCAATCTCACGGAGCACGGGGTCCACAAAACAAGGAGTGGGCCTGGAACCCCACACGTACTCGGCAGTCAAGGATGCGCGCTCCAGCGGGCTGGTGTAGGCTGCATCAAAACGGTCGGATGCTAACTGCGAGTGGTTGTGAGCTGTCCGAGTGTGTGTGTGTGTGGGGGGGGAGGTCCTGCCATAGCGTGCACTAGTTTAGCTGCCTGTCAGCTACAGAACAGCACAAGGTGCCTGAGGCATGTTGTGCAAATGGAGTTACAGCTGTATTCCTGCCCTGTGTCAGCTTACCTGCCTGCCTCAACACCCTGGCCCAGAGCCCAGATTGATGCGATGTATATTTTCTGAATACCATGCATACAACTGCATATTGTGCAACTGGGTATTATGGGAACTTTGGACACAATGCAACTGGGTACAATGGGTACTTTGTGAAGTGTGGAGCTCAGGCAAGTACTTAAGGGAAATACGGATACTGTAAGGCTAAGCTGCGTTTCACACACCGTCTTGGCGCTTGCCTCTGCTTGTGCGCGCGTTGACCCAACCTGTTGGCTCGTACCTCTGCATGAGCACTTGCGATCATAGTGCTTGCCTCTGCATGAGCACTCACCATTTTCGCGCTTGCCTCTGCTTGCGCAATGCCTTTAGGAGTGAGCACGGAAGCATCTGAGCTGCCTTGCACTCTGCTCTCGGCATTCCAGGTGCTCTGACCGTGCCTTCAATGGTGCCGAAAGACGAGAAGCACAAATGCGTCAAGTCATGCCTTGCTTTCATGTTTTGTCCTCAGTGTGTTTAAGTAACCTGGAGCGACGCTGCTGTATGGTGTGCTGGGCATGTGAGGGATCTCTATAAGCATGCATGCATGCGTGTACGTGTGTGTGAGGTACAAATACATACGCACGCTCTTTTTAAAGCGTAAACATGATTGAAATGCTTGCATCAAATCAGGTGGAGATAATGCCCCAAAAGAATTCGAGCAAATTGAGTATGCAGAGTAGTTGAGGGTGACTTGTTATTCGTGCTTATAAAAAAGTGAGGATGGGGCCTTGGAGTGAGCCAGGGGCGCTCTTTGAGGCTTTTCAGGCCAATTTTGGCCTGTTCAGAGAGATGGGTGCCAAAATGTTTGCTCTGACCCAAATTTGTCCCTTTTTATGGCTTCCGGGTAGGTTTTGAGTCGAACCTGGTCCATTGGAGTGAAAAAATGAAGGGCCAAATTTTGGCCACAACCTGAGTATGAGGACTAGTTCAGCATTCGTTCTAAGTATGCCTGCCTGGTTTGGGGGCCCAGTTGTGCAGGGAGTGGCTCCTGGTGAGCAGTGACAGTTGGGGCTTTGACCAAAACTCCAGGCTCTGGTTAGCCCGTCTGAGCGTATGCTCACTTGACAGACACATGTAATTGCATCTCAAAATGAAATTAAAAACTCAGACTTACATGTGCTGGCTGAACCTTATAAATTTGAGCAAGATGTCAAATTTTGTACTTCTCTGTACCCAGCAAAATTGTTGCGACTCCAGATGGCACACTGGCATTACTGTTGTCCCAACTCCCCATTTTCCCTGCCAAATTGAGGACCAGGCAGCGAATTCCTTGACCCCCGCCCCAGAATGTGTTTCTGATGAAGTGCCCAGCCATCACTGCTGGTCATGCAAGCCGGAAGACAGCATCCTGAGGACCCCGTTTTGGCAGGCATTTTGCCTGTTTTCTGGCCCCGCACCCTGGGCACCCCCCGGCACAAACTGAGCATGCAGAGTTACTCAGGGGGGGGTCAAGACAAAGGTCCTGCGTATTAGAATTGGCTTGTTGCACTGGGGCATTCAAACATTGTACACATGTCTTTAGTGTTTTAACCAATTCAATGGTTTATTAGTACTTTTCCAGTGCACTTCAGCAGTAATCGCTAAGTTCTGAGCGTCTCGAGGACGAGAGATATGTTTTTCACCAGCGTGTCAAAAACATTGGGCTTTGCTCAAAAGTTCCTCTCTTACCGGACAATGACAACGGCTTTAGGTTTGGAAATGGGTGGCAATGGCAAAGGTGGATCACTGCGCCTGTCTTGCAAGGGGGTGAACTCATCCTGCCACTGTTACCAGAGTGACAACGAAGTGAGAGGATCCAGATCAATTAGTGTCCATGGCTACAAGCATGAATGGTAAGCCTTGCACACACGCTCACTGTCGCTCCCTGCTTTCTCACCTGATCCACTTCCTGGGTGACAGCCCGTGGCAGGTGCAGTGGAGAAGACATGCGTTTGCTTAGCAGCAAGGCTCTGCCAGGAGAAGCCATGGGCAGAGCATTTGCTGCATGGTGCTTGCTTAGCATGACGCAAATTTAATTGATTGGTTGAAGTATTGCCCCAATGTCCTAATGTCACGATTACAAACCCAATAAAAAAGATTAAAACGATAGTTTTAAATACATTACAGTAAGTAGTGCAACAAAACACCAAGTGTTGTTTTAGACGTACCGCACTTGGAACTTGGACGTTTTGCTATGCCTTGCTCAGCGCCAGAAACAGGCACAGAGGATGGAAAGTGTCCTCAAAAGATAGCTCCTTGCCCTGCCAAGGATGTAATGGAATGTGCACCTCCCCTACAGCCCAAGCCACCAGAAAAAGGAGAGCCTTCCTCGGAGATTGATGACCCTGCCGTGTAAGAAACTAAACATGTCATGCATTTTTTTTAGGCGTCATGGGTAGGGACGGCACATGCATGCGCACGCATGTGTGTGTGTGTGTGTGTGTGTGTGTGTGTGTGTGTGTGTGTGTGTGTGTATGTGTGTGTGTGTGTGTATGTGTGTGTGTGCGCGCGCGTGTGTGTGTATGTGTGTGTGTGCGTGCGCGCGCGTGTGTGTGTCTGTAACGCGTGTGATGCGCGTGTGTGTGTGACGCGTGTGATGCGCGTGTGTGTGTGTGTGACGCGTGTGACACACACATGTGCATACACACATACACACACATACACACACATACACACACACATACACACACATACACACACACACAAACATACACACACAAGCACGCACAGTGTTCATTAGCACTTCAGCTGCATTTTGGAGATATAGTTTGGAAAACACCTGTGTGTTCCTAGGGTGGCGGACACGCCCCTGC
Organism: Dunaliella primolecta; assembly: GCA_914767535.2. Classification (NCBI taxonomy): domain Eukaryota; kingdom Viridiplantae; phylum Chlorophyta; class Chlorophyceae; order Chlamydomonadales; family Dunaliellaceae; genus Dunaliella; species Dunaliella primolecta. The sequence continues at coordinate 5,627,933 of OU611753.1, read as the reverse complement.
ACGCACACCCTTGCATTACAGCCTCCAGTCCTCGTGGCTTTCTTTATGTCTGTCGTAAACCTGAATTCTAAAGAATCCTCAGCAAAAGCACGCTCTTTTGTTATTGCAAGTGTTAAAAATGGTATGCAGCAGCAAAGCTTTGATGCTTTGTGTACAAGCTCACTAAAGGATTGTAAATTTATTGTACAACATCTCCTTGACTACGCTGATCCGCCCACAACGCCTATGCAGCAGTCATTACTGAGTTGGTTGAAAAGTGTTGTGCTGCGCAGGCTACGAGACAAGCGGATCAGAGCAGCAAAGCGTGCTGCACGCTCAGAGCTGTCTGTGTCCAAGGGGGACTGGTGAGCCGTCTGTTATTGCATTGTGTGCAAAGGCTGTTTGTTTGGGGTTCAGGTGGCCGTCTTTCAGCGCACTGCATGCACGTGCTGTTTGTTTGGGAGCTCAGCCAGTGTGCGTGCTGGCCGCAAGTCTATTCAGTCAGCAGTACGCATTGGTAACCGCAGAACAGTGCTTCCTTGAGCCTCCTGGAAAATATACTTAGTTACATGTTTTTTCTCAAACATGGCATTTTAATAACCTGTGATCCATTTTTTGGTTGCCAGCCCAGCCCGCTGGGAGGCCTGCGGCCTGCCAGCTTTTGAGAGCATGTGTGCGCGTTTTATGTCAAGGCAGCAGTTTAACCCATGCACTTGGTGCAACTGGCTTGCAGGCAGCATGAATGCAGGCAGCTGCACTTTGATACATCCCAACAGGTGTCCCAATTGCGTACATGTAAACAGTGATAATTGTGCACATGTAATGTGCTGATGCTCAAGCAGCTGTCCCACAGGCCTTTGTTCATGAGATGTCTGTCCTGCACGCTGAAGGGCCACAGTGACCTGGTTGTTGCCAAAGTGTGCCTGCCTTGGCCTGCTTGTTATTCTGCTTCTAGGCCGCAGTCACACCTGTAATTAATTACATCCTAAATTATGACTCATAATAACGCTTCATAATTGCGTTCAATAATCATATTTTGGCGTATTTCAGCCGTACCTGGTCACACCAGACATGATTACACAGAAATTCAATTAATTAGCCACTTTGATATTGTTGTGAACGATGATGAGGTCCCAGAACCTCCTACTTGTACTGCGCCTTTCATGGCACCACCCTTTCAGCCTCCACTTGAGGATGATGACACTGATGTCAGGTTGGAGGCCATCAACATGGTCCTCCAATAATATAAAGCAGTGCTGGAAATCATGCAAGCCTGCTGGCTTGTCCTCCTGGCAGTCTGCTAGGCAGGAGAAATTGGCTATTGCTCTTACCATCAAAGTTTGTTTCCCATGTTCCATAAGAAGGTGAGCAATGCCTTCTGGACCATATGCCGACACTTCAGTTAACAATGAAACAAAGCAATTCAACTCCCGCACAGATACACGTGTGCACGCTTCATTCAAGAGCACACAGAACGCTTAGAAGTTTCCACTACCTTACAACGTCCCCTCTGCGTAGAGCCAGACAGTGCCCTAGGCATTGGCACTGTCTGGCCCTAGGCATTCTTTCAGGATGTAAGCATTCCAATATGCCAATTACATGACCCAGGGCCACAATATTGCCAACAGAATTCTTTTCAATGATGGAGGCATGGAAGTAGGAAACACAGATCGCCTTGCTTTACAGAATCTGCAGATTCCTGGACGCTCAACAAATAGGACTCCCTTCGACCACACTCATGATTCTTCAGACAAACAAAGGCTCACTTCTAGTTTGCTGCCCTTGTACCAGGACAAATGCAAGTGGCAAGGAGAGTCAAAGAAGCCTTCCGCATGAGTAAACTTCCAATTCTTTGTGCCAAGGTTACTGTTCTACATGCATCAGGAGTGACATCCTCCTTCGTGATGCAATTTCAGTTGGGAAGAGGCTGGCAATACTTTTACTGCCTCCTTCTCCCCGGGCCCGTTGTCATGACAACCTCACTGATCAGAGCAGGGGATAACTGTAAACTTCAACTTCTGTGCCCCAGAATGCTGTGCCCATTTCCTTGGCCCTTGGAGTCCTACTGGGCATCTCTTTCTGACTTTACCTGTATCCTACCAATTTTGTGCATCTGGAGTATGAAAGGATGAGCAGCAAGTTGAATTGAGCTTAGAGCTCATATTTGCCCCAGGGAAGCCAATTTCTGGGGGAGCTTTACCTTCTGGAGGGTGGCGGAGGTGGAAAAAGAAAGTTGGAAACTTAGTATTTAGTTTTTTTCCTACGGCGTGTTTCTAACCAATCGTGGTTCAGGAAGATAATTTTAAGTCCCAACCATGAGTTTTTCTTGAACCACGAACCGCGGTTCCAACAGCGTGGTTAATGAACCACGCTCAGATTCAAAGTGCATGATACACCATTGTTTTTGATATAAACATATAAAGAAAAATTACGCTAGCCCTTGCACCTGTGCTTTTCCTTTGTGTGGTCCTTGGCTGTCAAGAGTGCCCATCCCCAGGAGGCATGAAGCCCAACTTGAGAGCTGTGGAAAAACAATTCTGGAAGAGGGTCTTTGGCTAGTTGACAGTCTCCTGCTACTCCACGACATGGATGAGCTCATTCAGCTGTACAGCATGTCCTTTCTCCTTAAGGAACGTGCATGATGAAGTGCATGCTCATTCTGCAAGCGTGCATTCACCTCTGGGCTTGCACGGTGACATTTGGTGTTGTGCACAGAAGCAGAAAACCAAAGCTGCATGCTGTGGCAGTGCTTCCAGCCAACCATGCTTGCTACACGGTCCCAATTTCTTAAAATCGGAAAAAGGTTTAATTCCATCCTCTTTGATTCATGCTTGTTTGACTGAGCTTCTTTGCATTCTATTTTCCCTGAACCAAGAAAGGACCCCCCCCCCCGGGTCCTTTCAAGAAAGCATTTTCTTGAACCACGATTGGATTTTCTTTTTTCCTGAACCACGCGCCTGAACCACGCTGTTGGAAATGCTTTAATCGTGGTTTGTGGTTCGCGAACCACGAACAACGCTGTTGGAAACACGCCGCTAATGATGGCCCCCCCACCACAAAAACGTTTTCTGAATTGTAATTAGAGCATCGTAATTATGGACATAATTATGTAGTGTGACCGTGGAAATAAATATCTGTTTTCCTAATTATAATTCCAACATGTAATTAAATGCATAAGTACAGGTGTGACCGGGGCCTTAGGCATATATCATTGCCGTGCTCTCTTCTGTTGACAGAGCTTATGTAGAGCTAGGGAGATTTTAGGAATTTTGGATTTTGAGGGTGCTGGGAGGGCCACGAAAGAGGCCCTCGACGAGACAATTGCAAAGGTCCCTCCCATCCTGAGGTCCCCAGTCTTCCCACAGAAGTTGATTTTATGTCGATATGGATAGTTGGAAAACCGTAATTTCATATCAAACGCCATGGTATGTTGGGTTAAAGGAAGCACAGCCACAGAGTAACCTAGCACCCACAGAGATGATAAGAGGTGTTTGAGGGAAGGTTGCAAAAGTTGGGGGTGCGCTGTGGGCGGGGCCCCTGACAGGGGACCAAACCACTGCTCCTGCTCTTTTCAAAAGCACTCGTGGGTGTGGTCTTGTTTCAAGAAGAGTATTACAAGGGTTTCAAGGGGTTTGGCCTACAGCCCGAGTCTGGCTGATCGGAAGAGCACTACACTGTGTGGCTTCTACCGTCCGTACTGGCTCCTACTGTCTGTCAGGGTTGACCAATTCAAGAAGTTAAAACTTTTCTAGATTTCAAACTTTTTCAAACTGTTGGCAAACTTGAAATTGCCAGGTCGTCAGGATTTGAGCTCTCTGCAAAAAAGGGATCCTTTGACACCCCCATGACACCCGATTACAACCCCCCTGACACCCTCCTGGTACTGACGGACCCTCATCCTTTATTTCCCATCAGGGGGGGCCAAGGGGGAGAGGTGGGAGGGGCCTGGTGACACTTTCCCTTCCCCTTCCCAGGCCCCCCCTCCCGACCCCCCACCTGCAGGCAGACGTGCGTTTGACTTGCTCGTCAAATCTGGAACTCTTTCAAACTGTTGGCAAATTTATGTTGCCAAACAGCCGATTTGATCAACCCTACTGTCCGTACTGGCTCTTTCTGTCTGTACTGGCTTCTTCTGCGCATGATCATGGGCATGCAGGTGCAGGCACGACCGCTAGATGGGCACCTTGTCACACAAAGCAGATTGCCCAGTATGGCTTCTTCTGCGTGTGACCATAGGCGTACAGGCACTAGCATGGCTGCAAATTGGGCCCTTGTCACAAAAAGAATGTTGCCCAGTGTGGCTTCTTTTGTGCTTGCTTGGGCATGCAGGCGAAGGCATAACCTGGCTGCCAGCAACATTCTGTCCACGGAGGGCATCATAGATCAAGTTCCCAGGGTCCACTGCCGGGTGAGCCATGGTTGTGAGAGGATCTGAACCTTGTACATAGAGATAGGCTGCACTGCCTGGATTGCTGCATGACAGCTTTACAGGTTTAAAGGAAGAAGCCATCAGTCAAGACGCATGCCTGCTAGGCAAGGTGGATGACTGCATGAAAAACACCATGGGAGATGTGGTTGGGGCCTCAAATGAGGGAGAGCAATTTCAAGGGGGATTATCATCCAGAAGAAGGGGCAACAAAATGAGTGGCAACAAAAACGATGAGCACCAAAGTCAGCGGCAACACAAGCAAGCGGCAATCCAAGCCAGTGGCACCTGCCGTCCATTCACACGTTTGCTCCTCCTCATGCAACAGCATGTCAGCAAGTCATAGAAACCGAGATGGTGCAGGTCTGCCACCATGGGCAGGCACGATTGAGAGCGCACACACCACCCCTAAATCTTGGCTATTAGTTACCAAAAATGGTACAGCAATTAAGCAGTAAAATGTTGAGTCTTGTCATGTAGAAAAGGTGCTCCCTGCCAGCTTTGTTCTCACCAAGCCCCTTGACCAAATCACCTGTTGCACCACTTCTGTGGCAATGGTACATCCCTCACTGCCTGCAGGTTACTGGACTCAGCAACAGGCCGTCAATCACAACGCCTGACTGCCAGCCTGTTGTAGTGTAACGTTTGCTTGAGACGTAAGTGCTCCCCGCTTGCACAAAGGGCCTGACCCCAGAGCAGTTTACCGAGCAGCTGCACCATTCACACAAACGCTGCCTGCTTGCAGGGCCTGACCCCAGGGCAGTATGCCGAGCACTTTGAGCAGCTGCGCTATTCATGAAAACGCTCCCTGCCTGCAGGATCTGACCCCAGAGCAGTTCGCCGAGCACTTTGAGCGGCTGCGCCATTCATGCAAACGCTCCCTGCCTGCAGGATCTGACCCCAGAGCAGTTCGCCGAGCACTTTGAGCGGCCGCGCCAGCCTGTGGTCATCACGGGCGCCACAGACAGCTGGGCTGCGCACGCCAACTGGCGACCTGAGGTGCTTGCCGAGCGGTACCGGGACCACAAGTTCAAGGTGGGGAACCAGTCATGCGCTCTGCGTGGCTTGTGGGAGAGGAAGCGCAATTTGAGGCAAGGGAGGAGGCTGGCGCGCTTGCTGTGTGTGCCTCCATTTGGAGACTGGAGGTTCAGGGGTCTTCAGTTGATCAAAACTCCTGCCTTGTATTGAGCTGATATGGCTTTGCTGCGCATTTGTGTGTGTTTTTGGCACACACACACACATACACACATACGTATGCGGGCGCACACACACACACGCGCGCCCACACACACACACACACACACACACACACACACACACACACACACACACACACACACACACACACACACACACACACACACACACACACGCACGCACGCACGCACGCACGCACGCACGCACACACACGCGCGCGCACGCACGCACATACACACACACAGGTTGGCTCAGATGACGATGGCTATGCAGTCCGCTTGCATTGCGACTGGTTTATGTATTACTGCACAAGCCCTGACGAGGACCATGCCCCAGCAGATGACTCCCCACTGTACATTTTTGATGGTGAGTCCCGCCAGGGCAACATCTGAAGATGGGGGTAGTGGCTGCTTTTTTCTGCGCGAGTGTTAAGATTGCCATGTGGAGGAAAGCTAGAGTATGACAGGAGCCTTGGCTATTGAGCAACGCAACAGCAGTAATCATGGACGGCATGGCTCATTTTAACTTGTTGCAGACAAGGGCATGCCTGTAATGTTTGAAACAGCGCGTTTGGGTGCTGTGCACCTTGTGTAACTCCCCAGTCAATCTGTACTTTTATCACCCCACACCATTCATGCAACATTTTGAGGTGTGTTTACGCATAAACCATCCATGCCAGTTCAGGAGGCATGCTGTAAGTGGCTCGAAGGGGTGCCAAGCAGCCTGAGTTCAGAGGTTGACATTCAAGGCTGAACTTATTGAAATGGAAGCCAGCCGTTGAGCGACCTCAGAGGCTGACCTTTATGGCTAAACTTACTGAACAGGGAGCCAGCCGCTGAGCGATCTCCTCAGGGCAAGTCCCGTGCCCTGACTGGGATCAACGTTAAACACATGTAAGATGCCATGGTTGTTTTGGACACCCTCACAGAAAACGAAGATATTGTGTTTGATGCCGAACGTCCCCACAAGAATTCATACTTTGACGCATGGACGCCTGTACAGGCACCTTAGTGGTAGGACCTAGGCTCGCAGTTAGTTGCTTTGACTGTGGAGGCCATCTGCTTCTGTAACCTTTGTATCCTCTGTTCAGGCACCTTCGGTGGCACCTAGGCTAGCAGTCAATCAGTCGTATTGACTAAACATGTTTTGCTTCTGTAACCTCTGCACAGGCACTTTTGGTGACCGGTCTACCAGCAAGTCAATGCTGAAGGATTACTGTGTGCCCCGCGTTTTTGCTGAGGACCTCTTCCAGCATGTGGGCAAGAAGAAGAGGCCCCCTTTCAGGTTTGTGAGCTGTGCCCCTGAGCATGATGCTCTGTGTTTAGGAACTAAACCAGCAGGTGTTTCAGAAGTAAAGGCCCCCTTCCGGATGCGTGAGCTTGTGCTCCTGTTTCTTGTTTAATTTCTAATTGCATTTCCCCATGGCAGCCCTAGAGTGCCAACTATGGTTGCCAGCCCTCAAGTGCCAACCCTGGGAACCCTGAAATGCCCAGAAGTGCCAGCTTCAAAGTGCCAACCTGGTGCAGCCTGTTTTCCACCCATAGTCAGCCGTAAGTTCAACCATCATCATTAACCGTTTCCCATTCTCACTTTCCACCCACTGCTTAGCCATTACCTGAAACACCATCATCAACCATTCCCACTCTCATCCTTCACCCACTGATTCAGCCGCGCTCATTCTACACATGTCACTCTCTACCCACTCACTTGGAGCTGCATTACGAAACCCTTTCATTTTTTCCTATTTGTCCAAGGCTTGTGCTATCTCTTCCCAGAAAACAGTTTTCTGTCCTTAGCTCTGGTGCAGTCTCTTCCACCTCCTAGCAACAAGGAAGGCAAGAGCGCATGATGAGCACAAAATGGTTTATTCATGTTACATACAAGGGACATGTGTATTTGGGGATGTATTTGAGGGGAAGCCTCTCTTGCTGCTGTGGCTCCAGCATTGTCCAGTAAGGGGAGCACTTAAGCACCTGCTTGTTTTATGCACTCGCCCCCCGCCCCCCCCCCCCCCCCCCGCACCTGAGCACCCCATCTTTCGGGCCAGGTCACAGTCCTTAGTGCCCATAGTGCCCAGTGTCATGGCCTCGACAAAGAAACAATTTTGCTTATTTAAGTTGATACGCAATGGGCAATATGTCATGGGTTTGGCAACTCCGGTATTAACCTTCCTGCCTACCCTTCCTCCATGGGTCGCCAGAGCACCACACTCTGCAGGGCTCCAGCATTCTCATGGGGGATGGTGCTGGACACTGCTCAGGATGCTTTTCCTGTGCCCTCTGCTCATCACACAGTGCATCAGGAACTCAGCACAAAGCAGACATCCTTGGCAGGGGCAAGAGTGGTTTTAGCAGCATACGCAGCCCCCTCATTGCAAATATGCCAGCATCGCTGGAACATGGACATCTGAGGGGTGAAGCTTGCTTGTGGCGCCCAGACCTCAAGTTCAAGTCCTCCTCTGAATTTCATCTGAAAGGTCATTCAAGCACATGCACTCCAATTTTCAATGGCACATGTAGGCGCATTTGCTGATGGAGGTGACCCATTCCGTTTCCTCTGCAAGCGTAGGTGGATCGTCGTGGGCCCCCCTCGAAGCGGCAGTGGCTTGCACATAGACCCTCTAGCGACTTCGGCCTGGAATGCCCTGGTGCATGGCCACAAGCGATGGGCGCTGTATCCCCCGGGCACACCCAAAGAGGTGAGCTAGAAGTGGCTGGGATCAAGCCCAGGATTTAAAGGCTATCTGTGTGCATTGAGATAAGCAACTCAGCCTAGCTGGCCCCAGATATGGCTGCTTTGGTGATCAGCAGAAAGTGGGTAATAAGGCTGTTGCAGACAAGATAGCAAAATCTGCGGCTGTTCTTCTCTAGCACTGCACTGAGCTCTGTTTTTGTCATTTGAAGTGAGCCAAACATACCTTGGTAAACCTAGGGAGGAAGGAATAGTAGGTGGACCCAGTGATTGGGACAGTGGTTGGATTAAGGTACGGGGGAACCAGGACGAAGAATGAGTTATTTCTCCTAATGGTTCCCCCCCTGTGCTTTGTTCACGCTGCATCTGATCCCTATAAAGCTGCTCATCGTTAACTTCTCCGCACTGCCTACTCTGCCTGCAGCTGTTGCTACCACGTGAGCCTGGCATCGAGCGGGAAGCCGTGAGCTGGTTTGGGAAGGTGTACCCTCGCACCCTAGCACCTGGCTGGCCTGCTGCACGGCCCATGGACATCATACAGGTGAGGTGTAACAGTGAAAGGATTGCTCGAAAGCAGTTGTAGAAAATGGGGTAAATTCTGCAAGGTGCACACAGCTACCCATGAATACCACCTCAGCCACCGTCCTGCAGGTGCACACCCTGTTGTGCGCACAAGCATTTTGCAAACTAGGGGTACAAGTAATACAGGTGATTGGCCAGCAGAGAACTGGTAGGCTACATTGAAGTAGGCAAGAGTGGCCATGCAGTCGTCTGTAACACACACATATACACACGCACACATACGCACACACACACGCGCGCGCGCGCACACACACACACACACACACACACACACACACACACACACACACGCACGCACGCACGCACGCCCTCAACTTTGCATGCCATGGGCGCCAAGACACAAGAGAGCTAAAATGGCTCAAGATGTTTGGGGCATAACTTGATTTTTTTCCTTTAGGTGTATGGAGGGGTAGTTTGTAAGGGAGGCGCATGCACGCCCCCTCCTCGCCCCCCCTCAATCCCTTGCATAGAGGCTCTGTCAAGACACCACAAAGTTGGTGTTGGAGTCACGGCGCATGTGCACCCCGTGTTCCCAAGCCTGTCGACCAAAGGGTCACGCTCAATGCATGCATGCATTTGCACTGGGGTTTTAAAAGTGTTCATGTTACCCTGCTTGTGGTAAGCCGTACTCAGCCCTAACAGCAGCTGTGTATGCTCAGACCTCCTGCATGCTTGTCGCATCCAGCATGCCCGACAGGTCTTGTGCTTCATGCATGTCTTCTACTTTCTGACAGGTCTTGTGCTTCATGCATGTCTTCTACTTTCTGACAGGTCTTGTGCTTCATGCATGTCTTCTACTTTCTGTGTGCTCCCCATGCTTGCCTTCCATACCCTGCACATATGTTGCATCCTATTTCTCTTGCAGTCATGTGTATCTTGCATGTCCTGCTTGTCTAGCATGTCCTGCATGTGTATTTTATACCCTGGAGTCTTTCACATCCTGTTAGTCTTTCATACCCTGTGTGTCATTCACGTCCTGTGCACAGGGCCCTGGGGAGATTGTGTATGTGCCAAATGGGTGGTGGCATGCCGTGCTCAACCTGGACTTGACTGTAGCAGTCACGCAGAATTTTGCGAGCACATCCAACTTTGAACATGTGAGTGCGCACGCGAGGTGCTGTCCGTTTGTGCCAAGGGCAAAGGGTGAATGCTGGCACCCAGGCTCATCCTTTGTGCCCTGCATTAAATGCGGAGTGGATGAGGTTCTGGCTTATGCTGAAGCGTGCACACAAAACAGGGCATGCAGCGATCTGTGCTCACCCTGAAAAGCGCATTGCATGAGGTCTAGGCTCGACCATTGTAGAGCACATGCATTGCGTTAGCCGCTGCTGTAGTTTTGCTCGCTTGTATTAGACGTCCGGCATGCCATTTTCAAGGCCACTATTCTATAGCTGAGTTGCATGCGCCACATCTGCCAGAACTAGCTGGGAAGCTTCAGTGAACGCTGAGAGGTTGCTTTCTCAGGTCCGCCACAGTAGTTATGAATTGTGATAATGTGTTATCCAAATAGAAATCTTGTGGCCCGCAGGCCCTCAGTTGAAAATTGATGAGGCTGTTGGACATTCCACATGCCTATAGTATTGGCACCACACAAACACACACACACACACATGAACAGTCGTGCCAAAGATGTCACAGAACTGAACAGATCAGAAGATCTTTGGCTTTCTCCATCCCTACAGGTTTGGCGCCACACAAGAAAGGGCAGGCCAAAGATGTCTGTCCGGTGGCTCAATGCGCTGCGTGAGGCCCGGCCAGATTTAGCGCAAGTTGCAGGTGAGTGTTCTTTTGTGTCTAGGTGGCATACGAGCTGTCATTCTACGCACAAGAGCATGCTCTCTTTTGACGCAGAGGGATGTTGTTGCAGCTCTACCAAGATGATTTGAAAAGGTTACCATCGCAACTGTTTGTCAGTGGAGCTCATCATGCTGCACCTGCAGATGCTATCAATGAGCGAGGAGACGAGTGCTGCAGCACTAGCAGTTCAAGCAGTAGCAGCAGCAGCAGCAGCAGCAGTAGTAGCAGCAGCAGCAGCAGTAGCAGTGATGAGGAGGGTGAAGCTCAGCAACCACCACCCAGGAGAAGAGCTGGGCAAGAGGGTGAGGGCATGCAAGGTCAGCTGCTCGGGTCCAGCAAGCAGCAATGGCAGCATGAGAGCCAAAGCCAGCTGGCAAATGCAAGCAGCTGTCTGAAGGCAAACAAGGCACAAGAAGCTGGCTTAGGACCAGATGCCCCAGTGAGGTAGAGGCACTCCTCTCGGACCCCTGCTCTCGCTACACCATAACTTATTTATTCAATATCTTGGATTGGCAACGATGAAGAATTTGCAACAGCATTTGTTCCCGGTCCGCATAACACTATTTAAGAATCAGGCTGGCTCCACGGACACGACTTTTTAGCACCTTGTGCACCTTGCATCTGTCAAGCGAATGCATAAACTTTGTTTCAAGTTTATGAACTGTCATTTATACTCCTTATTTGCTTTATATACTTGTAGCTTCCCCCTGCCCATTTACTTTAAAAGGAGAAACGTTTTATATTTCTCTCTGGTCATTTCAATCCTCTCAGTACCTGTTTTAAAACTCTCTCTGCCTCTGCTGCATCACAGAAAAGTGAAGGTGTATGTTTAGCCATTCATGAGTGTGTGCTGTTCAGCAGCCGTGCTCGCATTACTAACATGTTGCCAGCTTGCACGCCACACCACAGCAGCGGATTTTATACAAGGTGGGGTGTTGCACCTGAGTGTCATGCTGAATCACCATTACTGCACGCTTCCTGTTCTTGAAGCAAGTCATGCATCCAATGGTGGTGTTGTACTGTGCAAGGGTTTCCACACGGCAACACGCCCAGAGTTGCCACTTAGCATGCAATAAAAAAAGGGCCGTGCTGCTCCACAGCATCTATTGAGCTGCTCTAGGTCTTGCTGCACAGTGCTGCCTTGGTTGCAGCACACTGAGAATGCCAGGGTCCGGACCTGCTTTCACCAGGTTTGCATTACATCAGGGACAAGTGCCCTTTGCACAAGGCCAGGGATAACAGAACTCTCAAAGCCAAACCTCCATGGAAGGTGGAACAGAAGGTTGAATGAGAGAGAGCATTTATTAAAATAACCCCACTTAAATGCATGTCACACCTCACACACTAGGGTCTGTGACGATTCAGCAATAACCATGATTTATCGTGACAGTAGGTTAGCAGTCAGTCATTTTGACTGGAGGCCTTCTTTGTTTATGTAGCCTGTAATCTGTACACTTAAAGTAGGAAACAACATATATCTGTGAGCATCTGTCTTGTGCAAATTGCATGTTTTCCCCTTGGCACTGTGGTTGGTCTTGTTGGTCTCTGATGTTAATCCAGAGTCTAATACGCAGAAAGAACCTGATCATACAGGACGCACCCGCAAGAGAAAAAATCCTCACGCAAACAGGCCACAACCCAATCTACATGGAACACCCCCCAACCAGGATCTTTCACCTACCCCCACCCAGGCCATACCAAGCCAGACCAAGAGGACCAGGCACAGCCAAAACCCAACACACATTCTAAAATACCATTCGGCACCTATCCTTACTCCACCACTCTTACCACCCACCATACCAAGCACTGATACTGCTAACTGGCTGTGGAACTACAAGCAAAACAAAGCCAATGAAATAGGCACAATGCGTGCAAGCAACACAATCTTCCGCTATGATCACGTGATACAGAGCATTCTGGATTGGCAGCACCTGCGTAAGCACATACGTTCCCCACAATGTATCCAACAAAGTCAGTACAAAGTCCAATGGCACCCTGTCACGATTGAGAAATGGGCCCTACCCATTTTCCTCAATGAAGGGCTGAAAGTGAACGACATAACCCACATACCCAGAAGGCTGGCAGAAGACCCATGTTACCAACTTTGTTGGAGCCCAGTAAGCAAAGAACACACGTACGAATCCCAATGCTATGATGACATGCCCACTTGTGATACATGCCACCGTACTTACCACTGGGAATGCCTCATAAAAGTCAAAGTATGCTCTCAACAAGACCGGAGGCTGAGCGAATCTCAGGAACACTGGGAATGCCCTGCTTGTGCTCCATTGCCCCGAGCTGAAAAACAAGCAAGGAACAACTTCTCTGAAGAACAGGAGATGATCCATGTCACATGGCATCCCAGCTGGGAAACGGCTGAAATGCTGCAAAAGCATCCTGACCTCTGGACCCATGTAGAAGCCTTTGAGAAGGAAAAGCTAGAACAACCACCAGATCCCCAAGATAATAGTGTTGGTCTTGATAATGTCGCCAACCAAGGATTTGATGGCAACATCCAGAACTATCTCCAAACCTCATGGCTATCAACCAATGGCCGTGCCATTCGCAAAAATGCTAACTTTGACTTCCTGCCCACCAACCCTCAAACAGACATCCTGCCAACATGGCAGTGTGAGATAATTGTCAGGCCTGTTGACCTCATGAAAGAAACCCAAAAGCTTGACCTAAGTAATGAGATCAGCATACCAGTGGAAATACCCTCTTCTTCCACATATGAGGCTGCCTGTGTATACAACACTATCGGCAAATGCGTGGGCATGCTCACTACGGAAAGACTCTCAACCCTCACTGAAGCTTATAAAGCAGCCAAACAAGCAGGCCTACACAGCACAATCCAGCCACCAGTCCGAGACACGGCGACTGAAATCATGGGCCTACTCCAACGACAGAAAGCCAAGAACAAAGACTTACTTGCCAAGAGCAAAAAGGTTTACAATTCTAATACGCTGATCACACCTCCCCGCATACGTTCAGCCTTACAAAAGTACTGCATGGTCTCCACGGAAAGGTACTCAAACCCTCTTGACTCTGACCCCTCCTACAAGAAGTACTTCAGCGCCAACCCTCGTGACCAGATCTTTGGAGCTTGCACGGATGCCCTCTCAGTGCGCTATTCCGGGTACTCCTTCTGTCACCCCCCTCACGACGATGAAACCATGACTCAACTCCTGCGCCACGCGCTCCACTCCTCCATTCAAACCGATTTGCCGGTTGCCACCTTCATACTCCTACCCCACTGGAGAGGCTCCAGCGGCAATGCCTACATGAATTGGCTAAACAACCACCCAGGATACATCAAAGTGCCTGCCAAATTCCCTGCAAGACACATCAATTTTGAACCCCCCCAGTACTGGTTCAACACCGTACCCAACCCCACCCATCTTACATACCCCACACAACTCATTGTTGTCTGGAACACACAAGCAAGGGAGATCCTACAAAATGCCAATGAGCGCTGGTTTGAAGAGCTTCAGCACAACGTCCCAGCCCAATGGTTACCTCTTGCTCGTCCTGCCCCCCCTAGGAACCTGAGCTCCAACCAACGACTAATATCAAACAAATGGAGAAAAAAGTTTCTATCCCTTCCCCTCGAGGTGTCCCTTGAATGCTCACACAAGCACACACAAGCAGTAGTAGATCACCACCACACACAAAATACCACCTTCACACCCAAAATTCAGTGTTGGAAAGACATCACTTACACAGATGGCAGCGTCATGGAAACCAAGGATAACTCCCCACCACTTGTCGGCTCAGGCGTCTACAAACCTAACAAAGAGGGCGACCACCCCTCACCACAAATACACCTGTACATCAAACCCAATGGCCGTGGCCCAACTAACGCAATCAACAGAGCAGAACTGGCTGGCATCCTTGTTGCACTCCAACAGGGCCACACAAACATAGCCACTGACAGTGCGTCCTGTCTGTCCCAAATCTACAGGCAGGTTCTCAATCCAATGCGCATGCGGACCCACCTGCATGCAGAGCTCATTCAAGCTATTTCAACCATCATAGAGCACTCACCACACCAGCTCAACTTCTACAAAGTTAAAGCCCACTCTGGCGTGATTGGCAATGAGGGAGCTGATGCTTGCGCACAAACTGCGGCTCTCATGGATAACACAGATATATCATTGCCTGAAGCCAAGGACCCTTTCCACAACTCCTTTTGGTTATCTGTCAAACCTCCCCGAGGGCACTCCCATAATCCCACACCCCTTTACCTCACCAACTTGAAAGATAAGCTCAAAACACACATGCATAACAAACACAAATTTGGCTCTGCTGATATATCCAGTTGCTATTACACAAGCTGGCAGCAACTCACACAAACCCCACCTCATAATAGCAATACCAGCACAGGCTTACTTAAGCCATCCCCTAAACTTGCTAACCAAAACATTAGCAATTCCTTTTTGAGCAACCCCAAGATTACCCTTAAACAAAAAATAAACCTCCTCAAGTACCGCACTGGCACAATCTACAACCAGAAACACGCTGTCAGGTTCAATCACACATCTGGGCCTGCCAACTGCCGACTATGCGGCAAGTTGGACAGCACCAATCACATTGTCCTCGGATGCTCACACCCAACATGCCAAGGGATGTTCATAAACAGACACAACACTGCCCTCAGTCTCTGTTGCGAAGCCCTCAGCAAAGGTGCACATGGCTCATTCCTTGTTGCAATGGATGCTTGCTGTAGGGAAAAGCTCCAAGAACAAGGCATTGAAGTCCTTGAAAACATCTCCAGGGAAATTCCTGACTGGGCTTTTCCCAATGGTGCTGGCCCCTCTGCCCGACACCAAAGCCGTCCTGATGCTGTCTTTGTGCGCTCTATCCCAGGGAGAGCAACCCATCTCGACCCTAAAAGGATACCTGCTCAAGATAGGGATATCCACCTTGTGGAACTTAAATTTTGCCCTGACACTAACCCTTTACCCAGCCTACGAACAGCTGCTGACCAGCATGCTGGTACCATATCCAGACTTCGCACCCTTAGTCTCAGAAACCCAAACAGAAATAATAAGGTGACATTGCACACCATTTTACTTGGTGTAGCAGGTACTATCTATAATGACTACACCATCACTCCTCTGGTTGAGCTGGGTCTTACCAGACATAACGCAGAAAAATTAGCCTCTCAATTAAGTTGCCATGCACTCCAATCACTAACAACAATAATAAACACCAGGCACTCATTATACTTGCAGGGTTCTTTGGGCAGGGGCGGCACTGGGGGTGAGGCAGATCAGAGCAGGAGGAGGAGAGTCCACGCCCGCAGGCGCATGGCTGACAGCAACCCACCAGACCCGCATTAGTTGCTCTCCATTGGTTCATAGCTTGGTTTAGGCTGGGCCTGTGAACCTCCTCGGTGAGGCCCTAGCTAGCTTGCTAGTTAGGGGACCTTTCCTTAATGCACGCAGCTGGACCTGGCCTGCGTAGTCTTTTCTTTTCTTTTCCAGAGTGCAACTGTCCTGGTGATAAAGAACCCTGGTGATAAAGAACCCTGGTGATAAAGAACCCTGACTCAAGGCTTTAACTCTGAGCCCCCTTATATTAATATGTGTGTGTGTCTGTTATGTTTGCCATCAAACCCGTCATTGGACGTACCTGAGAGAGCTCGGATGCTACACTGACTCATCGGATGAGCAGAGAAGTAATGACAACAATGAATACTGGGCTTGCCCTGCCTGTGCTCATCACAATGAAGAACAAATACTCAAAAGAGAATCAAGCTCTTTTTGTAAACCACCTTGTCAAACATGGTAACCGAGTGCCACAATATCGCTAGCAGAACCCTCCTTTAAGGTATTAGCAGAGGCCCTCTTGGGGCAGGCCTTGCCTCCATCATGATGGACATTGACAGGGCAGATCTTCTTGCTTTGCAGAACCTGCACATCCCTGAACACTCTAATCCTCCCTAAGTAAATCTTCCCTCGTTGCTTTCCTGTTATAAAAAAAAACTCACTTTGCCCTCATGATAAGTTGTTCCAATGTAAAAAGTGCCAAGGACCAATTTCCGGTAGCCATTGAGAAATAGAGGGGGGCGCGGGGGGAACGTGGAGCACTAGGTGCCAGCATAGCCACTTCAACTGCTTCCAAGGTCCGTCACCCTAGCTCGTTCAAGAACAGAGGCACATCCAAGGTCCGTCACCCCAGCTCGTTCCAGAACAGAGGCACATCCATCTTGTGGAGGTCAAATACTGTGAAGATGCCAGGCCCAAGATTCGGCTTGAGGCCTCAAAGCAGCAGGACTACTACCTCTGTCGCGATCTTTCAAGGGCCTCAGCTCAAGTCACCCTCCATACCATTTTGTTAGGTGTGGGCGGGGTCATCTACACCCCTCACACTTTGTACTACAGTACTACAGCTAGTAGCCTCTTAAGGACCTTGGTCTTGACACTTATACAGCCACCAAGCTTGCTATGAAGCTTCATGCTCATTCTGTCAAATACAGACTTTTCTTTGAAAGAAAAAGGAAAACCTTTATAGGCAGTGAAATATCAAAGGGGGTCAGCTAATCTTGTGCCCAAATATGCTCCTTTTCTGCATCTAAAGTGCACCCACTCGCAGCCACTTCATCAGATTGGGACTTGCTCCAAAAAGAAGGAAAAGGGAAAAGAAAAAACTACGTAGGCAGAGAAAGCTCTCCCTACATAAATTAAGGAAAGAGAGACACATTGGCTCAAAGAGCCGTGAGTCTCCCTCACCAGAAGATGAGAGGGGAATTAATGTGGATCGGGTGGGTTTCTGGCAGCACGCTGTTCCAGGGCACCAGTTTTATAATGAGGGTTTTTATTTCAATGGCACGCCTGGTAGAGGTAAGTTTGTGCGCAAATTGTACAGAATGGGCATGGATTTCTCTTGCAAGTGTTTCAGATCTCTTTGAGTCAATCCCTATTTTTTTGAATTGATCAAGGGTATGGGCAGTGTAAATGGTTCCACCCACACCTAGGAGGATTGGGTGGATAGTAATCTCTGCACCTTGGAGTTGTTTGTATAGTTTGCTGTGTTGTTGCTGTGAGGCTTCCATCTGGGCACTAGGCCTCGAAAGAAAAGAAAAAGAAAAAGAAAAACTACGTAGGCAGAGAAAACTCTCCCTACATCAATTAGGGAAAAGGAGACACATTGGCTCAGAAGAGCCGTGAGTCCCCTCCACCACGAAGCTACAAAAAGAAGACTCTAATGGGGATCTGGAGGGTTATTGGAAGCACCCGTCTCCATAACCTGTCTGCAAGAAGTATTCTTGTTTTCAATAGCACGCCTAGTGGTAACAAGCTTGTTGGCATACATGACAGAATGGGCATGAAGTTTGCGAGCAAGTTTATTGGCGCGTTGGTGGTCAAGTCCCAGTTGTTTAAACTGGTTAAGGGTGTGCTCAGTGTAGCAGGTTCCACCAACACCCAAAAGGATGGTGTGGAGAGTAACTACTTTTGCATTAATGAGTTTGCAGATGTCTGTATGGTGCCGCTGTGCCGCCTCCAACTGCTGTCCAGGCAATCAAGTGCACATGCCGCTGGTTAACATTCAGTTGGTGGGGTTGCCTCACGCGGTCGGCTGTTGTGGCCCTCAGTGTGGGGTTGTGTCTGCTGCGTAACGCATGATGGTGTGAGCAGGAGGTAGAAGGAGAAGAAGTGGGTTTGGCTTTATAGGGAGTAATCAGTATAGCATCAGGACGCCTTGTAACTTCACATTATTTAATTTCTATCGAGTGGATATGGCGGGCTGGAGTTGTGCTTCTCCCCAAACTGCGCAGTACTCTGTGTGAGGGTGGAGTGGGTGGCCTGTTTGGGTTAGGGGGGTGAGGAGTGACCAAGATCGCGTCAGGACGGCTGGAGTTGCATCTGGTTTGAATAGGAATCATGGGTTTGAAGAGGTAGGAAGGTACAGCACGATTAAAGATTTGGTCAGGGACTTGCAGGTCGTGCTGGGCCAAACGGGTTGTGTTGCCCGCATCCAACTGCACAAGATTGGCCCCATAAGAGCCTTCACTGACCAGTTTCAAAATCATCCTGCAAGCAATACTGTGACGCTCAGTTACCACGTTACGCATGACAAGGCATTGGCAGCCAGATAGGATGTGGAGAGCGCTATCCATGTGATGGCAATCAGGTAGGGGGCATGTAAGGCTAGTGGATCTTTTATACCGGACCTGCTGTTTCTGATTGTATAGGGTGCCTGTGCGGTATTGGAAGATAGTGCGTTTCATTCGAGTTGAGAGACCGGGCATGTTCCAAAAGGCATTGCTAATTTTCTTGCTTACGTGAGGTAGCAAGCTCTGGTAGTAAGTACAGTAGCCTGTCTTCCTGTCAGCATAGCCCAGCTTGTGTCAAGCATGCATGTGGGATTTTAAAGCATTTTTAAGGTCTGGGAGGTAGCTCAGACGAGGAGAAGAAGGGTGGGATTGAGGAGGCCTAGGATCTGTCTCTTTCCGAGCCAGCCAGGTTGTATTGTGGAAGGGGTTTCCTCCTGGGCCAGCGCTAGGGAGACCAGTATCAGTTAGGTTGCCATCTTTGAGGGAGGCCTGGTATTTAGCAACCTGATCTGCGCATTCATTCCCAGCTATTCCAGCATGAGACTTGACCTTGTAGAAGAAGATGTGATCTTGAGAGGCTCGGGCAAGGTTTGAAATTTCTTCAGAACATCTCCTTGCACGTGATGTCTATGCTTTTCTGGGTACAGGTTTTGCTTTCTGAGTTGGTGAAGTGAGCTGAGGCTATCTGTGGCAATATGTGTGTAATCATGAGTGAGCACAGCAGCAATGGCAGCCAGCTCAGCTCTTCCTATGGTATTGGTGTTACCAGCACCATTAGGTTCAACTAGAACTTGTGAGTCACTCATGGGATGGTACACACCTGCCCCTATAACTGTCTTGCCGTTCTGGACCTGGCAACTGCCGTCTGTGTATGCCCAAGACCTCCAATTTGCAACTTTAAGCTGGAGGTTGGGATGGGCATGACAAGGAGCTTCGACGGTAATGTCTGAGGCGGATCTTTGGGGGCGCTTGGAAATCTGTTTCATGTCTAAGGGGAGTTTTTCACATTTCCTTATCCCGAGCATCACTCTATGTCTTGTATTTTGGATGGGGTAGTTACTAACGTAACTGATATTCCATTTGGCCTCTGGGATGGCTTTGGCTAGATCCTGAAGCCAGGTATGGTTATGATTATTTAAGTGAACTCTTGCAGCCGTATTCCAGACTGCAATTAATTGTAAATCCCAGGTATGCTGAAAGAGGACAGTTTCCTGGCTGGCCCAGGATTGGGGTTTGTCATATATAAGTCTGCTTTTTGGAATGGTCCCAAGCTTATAGCAAAGGTGTGGGTAAGCATTGAGGAGTTCTGAGTAGGGGTTGGTTATCATATGCCTGCCACTTGCTGGCAGAAGCAAGTGCTCCAAAGTGCAGGTTGTGTAACAAGCTACCAGAGCATATACTCAGATTTGTGAAAGCCGCCCTGTGTGCTTAGGAAAGGAAAGGGTTACATAGCTGTACCTGCCTACGAGGGCAGCTTGGCTGAAGCATAAAGAGATGCCTGCAACCAAACCAGACCTAAGTTCGAAACTAGAAGAAAAGCTTGAAGTCTACAACTGTTTTTGCATTGCTAAAAAAACAGAGACTCGAAAAGAAAAGAAAAGAAAAAAAACTACGCAGGCAGTGAAAATACTCCCCACATCAATTAAGGAAAAGAGGATACCTAGGGCCGAGGCACCGTGTATCCCCTTCACCAAGAGAAAGAAAAGAAGCAAGTCAACGGGGATCAGGAGGGTTACTAGCAGTAGCCCGTGCCTGATCTTGGTGATGAGAGTTGAGAGAAGTCTTCTCGAGAGCTCGTCTGGTGCTAGTAAGTTTGTAAGCATACTGGACAGAATGAGCATGAAGCTTTCGAGAAAGCTTGGTGGCCTTGGAAATGTCAAGGCCAAGCTCTTTAAGAGGCTCAAAAGTGTGGGGGCTGTAGATGACCCCGCCCACACCCAACAGAATGGTATGGAGGGTGACTTGAGCTGAGGCCCTGGAAAGATGGCGACATAGATCGCGGTGCTGCTGCTTGGAGGCCTCGAGCTGGTTCTTGGGCCGGGTGTCTTCACAGTATTTGACCTCCACAAGATGGACATGTCTCTGCTCTGGAAGGAGCTGACTAGGGTGACGGACCTTGGAAGCGGATGGAGTGGCTGTGGCTGGCGCTGAGTCCTCCCTGTTCCCCCCCGCGCCCCCCTCTATTCCTCAACGGATACCGGCAATTGGTCCTTGGTGCTGTTTTCGTTGGAACAACTAAAATAGCATCAGGGCGACTTGAAGTAAGCCTGTCTTTGTTAGGGAAGCGATGGGGGAAGATGTATTTAGGGAGGGTTCTATTAGTTGAGTGTTCCGGGATTTGTAGGTCCTGTAAAGCAAGACGGTCTGCACTGCCAATGTCCATGGAGGCAAGACCTGCCCCAAGAGGACTTTTGCTGATAGCCATCTAGTCATCTACAGCCCCCACACTTTTGAGCCTCTTAAAGAGCTTGGCCTTGACATTTCCAAGGCCACCAAGCTTTCTCGGAAGCTTCATGCTCATTCTGTCCAGTGTGCTTACAAACTTACTAGAACCAGACAAGCTCTCGAGAAGACTTCTCTCAACTCTCATCACCAAGATCAGGCACGGGCTACTGCTAGTAACCCTCCTGATCCCCATTGACTTGCTTCTTTTCTTTCTCTTGGTGAAGGGGATACACGGTGCCTCGGCCCTAGGTATCCTCTTTTCCTTAATTGATGTGGGGAGTATTTTCACTGCCTGCGTAGTTTTTTTTCTTCTTTTCTTTTCGAGTCTCTGTTTTTTTAGCAATGCAAAAACAGTTGTAGACTTCAAGCTTTTCTTCTAGTTTCAAACTTAGGTCTGGTTTGGTTGCAGGCATCTCTTTATGCTTCAGCCAAGCTGCCCTCGTAGGCAGGTACAGCTATGTAACCCTTTCCTTTCCTAAGCACACAGGGCGGCTTTCACAAATCTGAGTATATGCTCTGGTAGCTTGTTACACAACCTGCACTTTGGAGCACTTGCTTCTGCCAGCAAGTGGCAGGCATATGATAACCAACCCCTACTCAGAACTCCTCAATGCTTACCCACACCTTTGCTATAAGCTTGGGACCATTCCAAAAAGCAGACTTATATATGACAAACCCCAATCCTGGGCCAGCCAGGAAACTGTCCTCTTTCAGCATACCTGGGATTTACAATTAATTGCAGTCTGGAATACGGCTGCAAGAGTTCACTTAAATAATCATAACCATACCTGGCTTCAGGATCTAGCCAAAGCCATCCCAGAGGCCAAATGGAATATCAGTTACGTTAGTAACTACCCCATCCAAAATACAAGACATAGAGTGATGCTCGGGATAAGGAAATGTGAAAAACTCCCCTTAGACATGAAACAGATTTCCAAGCGCCCCCAAAGATCCGCCTCAAACATTACCGTCGAAGCTCCTTGTCATTCCCATCCCAACCTCCAGCTTAAAGTTGCAAATTGGAGGTCTTGGGCATACACAGACGGCAGTTGCCAGGTCCAGAACGGCAAGACAGTTATAGGGGCAGGTGTGTACCATCCCATGAGTGACTCACAAGTTCTAGTTGAGCCTAATGGTGCTGGTAACACCAATACCATAGGAAGAGCTGAGCTGGCTGCCATTGCTGCTGTGCTCACTCATGATTACACACATATTGCCACAGATAGCCTCAGCTCACTTCACCAACTCAGAAAGCAAAACCTGTACCCAGAAAAGCATAGACATCACGTGCAAGGAGATGTTCTGAAGAAATTTCAAACCTTGCCCGAGCCTCTCAAGATCACATCTTCTTCTACAAGGTCAAGTCTCATGCTGGAATAGCTGGGAATGAATGCGCAGATCAGGTTGCTAAATACCAGGCCTCCCTCAAAGATGGCAACCTAACTGATACTGGTCTCCCTAGCGCTGGCCCAGGAGGAAACCCCTTCCACAATACAACCTGGCTGGCTCGGGAAGAGACAGATCCTAGGCCTCCTCAATCCCACCCTTCTTCTCCTCGTCTGAGCTACCTCCCAGACCTTAAAAATGCTTTAAAATCCCACATGCATGCTTGACACAAGCTGGGCTATGCTGACAGTTAGACAGGCTACTATACTTACTACCAGAGCTTGCTACCTCACGTAAGCAAGAAAATTAGCAATGCCTTTTGGAACATGCCCGGTCTCTCAACTCGAATGAAACGCACTATCTTCCAATACCGCACAGGCACCCTACACAATCAGAAACATGCAGTCCGGTATAAAAGATCCACTAGCCTTACATGCCCCCTACCTGATTGCCATCACATGGATAGCGCTCTCCACATCCTATCTGGCTGCCAATGCCTTGTCATGCGTAACATGGTAACTGAGCGTCACAGTATTGCTTGCAGGATGGTTTTGAAACTGGTCAGTGAAGGATCTTATGGGGCCAATCTTGTGCAGTTGGATGCGGGCAACACAAACCGTTTGGCCCAGCACGACCTGCAAGTCACTGAGCAAATCTCTAATCGTGCTGTGCCTTCCTACCTCTTCAAACCCATGATTCCTATTCAAAGCAGACGCAACTCCAGCCGCCCTGACGCGATCTTGGTCACTCCTCACCCCACTAACCCAAACAGGCCACCCACTCCACCCTCACACAGAGTACTGCGCAGTATGGGGAGAAGCACAACTCCAGCCCGCCATATCCACTCGATAGAAATTAAATAATGTGAAGATACGAGGCCTGGTGCCCAGCTAGAAGCCTCACAGCAACAACACAGTGAACTGTGCAAACAACTCCAAGGTGCAGATATTACTATCCACCCAATCCTCCTGGGTGTGGGTGGGACTATCTACACTGCCCATACCCTTGATCAATTCAAAAAAATAGGGATTGACTCACAGAGATCTGAAACACTCGCAAGAAAACTCCATGCCCATTCTGTACAATTTGTGCACAAACTTACCTCAACCAGACGTGCCATTGAAAATAAAAACACTCATCATAACACTGGTGCCCTGGAGCAGCGTGCTGCCAGAAACCCACCTAATCCACATTAATTGTCCTCTCATCTTCTGGTGGGGGAGACTCACGGCTCTTTGAGCCAATGTGTCTCTCTTTCCCTAATTGATGTAGGGAGAGTTTCCTCTGCCTACGTAGTTTTTCTTTTTCTTTTTCTTTCTTGTGCGCATACCCCAAACTCAGTATGTTCAGCCCCACAGCAACGAGAAACACCTTGTGTTACCCCATGACTGGCAGCAATCATCACCCATGTTTAGCTTCCAAAATGCTGTACTGTGTATGGCCCACACCTTTCTGGACTGCGTGTGTAGCCCCAATAACCCTCACACCAACTGTGTGCTTAGATAGGCTGGGCTAAAGCTCACATGGGCACATAAACCCTAATTTGGTGCTTTTTATGGGAAAATGGCTGGAATCGCCACATAACACCAGCCACACAGCGGCTGGGTCTTTTCACTCCACCCAGTGACTGGGTCTTTTCACTCCATTCTTTTTGCAATACCGGTAATATTCTTGTCACAAGGACCCAAAACCACCCAATTTGGTGCAGTGGGTGATCATATGTGGAGTTTTGGCGAAAACTAGGGTCCACGACATTGCTAAATAGGTACATTGCCCGTAACGGGCACCTTTCGAACTTTAGTGTTGCAGAAGGAAACAGGCTACCTTAAGCAACCAAGTTTGGAAGGTGCCCGTCACGGGCATCGTAAGCAAAGAGCATGAAAAAAATGGCTGATTTGGGGCCTCAGCTGACCCCCTTTGTGAGAACACTCCCTAATTCGATTAAGGGAAATGAAGCACATTGGCTCTAACAACCTTGAATCTCCTTCACCTGAGGGTAGGGGGGTAAACTAGTGTGGGTCTGGTAGGTTCCTGGCAGCACGCAGGCCCAGGGCACCAAAGTTATGTTGAGTGTTTTTGTTTTCAATGGCACATCCACTAATAGTTGAGGTAACTTAGTGCGCACACTATGCAATAGTATTGCACAGAGTGGGCATGGAGCCTTCGTGCAAGCTTGGTAGACCTTTGCAGGTCAACCCCTAGTTTTTCAATTGATCTAGGGTATGGGTAGTATGGACAGTCCCACCCACTCCCAGGAGAATTGTCTAGAGAGTGGTCTTGGCACTTTGAAGCTGTTTGCACAGTCCACTGTGTTGTTGCTTACATTAACTAGACGTGCCATCGAAATCAGAAACACTCAACATAACTCTGGTGCCCTGAGGCCGCATGCCTCCGGAAACCCACCTGACCCACACTAGCTTCCCTCTTACCCTCTGGTGAGGGAGACTCACGGCTCTTTGAGCCAATGTCTCCTTTTCCATAAGTTATGTAGGGAGCATCCTCACTGCCTACGTAGTTTTTTTCTTTGAATTTCTTTTTTTGCTGTGAGGCTTTTAACTGGGCACCAGGCCTCGTATCTTCACAGTATTTGATTTCCATTAAGTGATTATGGTGGTTTTGGATGTTCAATTCATGAAGTTTTCTGGCTGGAGTTGTGCTGTTCCTTATCGTTGCCTCTCATACTACGGAGTACCCGTGTGAGGGGGAATTCAATGGTCTATGTGGGTAAGTAGGGCAAGGAGTCACTCCTTGGTCACGGTGACCAAGATATCATCAGGGCAGCTGGGGCTGCATCTTACTTGATCAGGAGTACTGTGGTCAAAGAGGTAGGGAGGTATTACACGATTAGAGATGATGTGCAGGTTATGCTGGGCCAGACGGTTTGCGCTGCCTACATTCATATGCACAAGATCTGACCCATAAAAGCCTTCACTAACCAGTTTCAAAATCATTCTGCTGGCAATATTGTGGCGCTCACTTACCATGTTACGGATGATGGGGCATTGGAAACCTGAGAATGTGGAGAGAACTATGCATGTGGTGACATTCTGGGAGGGGGCACACAAGGCTAATGGATCTTTTGAAGCGGACTGCATGTCTTTGGTTGTAGAGGGTGCCTGTGTGGTAATGGAAGATTGTGCGTTTCATGCGGTTAAGACATCTGGCATGTCCCAGAAGGCATTGCTAATGCCCTTATTTGCATGAGGTAGCAAGCTCTGGTAATAAGTGTAATAGCCTGTCTTGCAATCTGCATATCCAAGCCTGTGTTTAGCATGCATGTGGGATTTCAAAGCATTCTTAAGGTCTAAAAAGTACCCACATGCACAAGGTACTTGCCCCCCATTGGGAATGGGGGGAAGATCCAGATATACTCAGTCTTGCCTCTTTCAGAGCCAGCCAAGCAATACTGTTGAATGGGTTGCTACCTGGGCCAGTGCTAGTGATACCGGTATCAGTCGGATTGTTATCTTTGAGGTTAACCTGGTACTTAGCAATCTCGTCTGCGCATTCATTCCTAGCTATTCCAGCGTGAGATCTGACATTTAAGGAAAGATGTGACCTTTGAGGTACGGGCCCTATCCCTATTTGGCTAGCACCTAATGAACCACTCCTGATGATTGTCGTTGCATGCCTGCATCCTATTGTTTGTATCCTTTATTGCCTGCACTTGCAGCCCTGTCTCCCTTGGCACCCATCCCCCCCTTGTGCCTCTCCGCCAAATTCTCCCCCTCCTGTGCATTTGCCATCAAACCCATCTCCACCAAACCCAACTCCTCTGCCCCCCTCTGGTTCGTTGCCTCCCAGCCCATTGCCGCCTTCTCACAGCCACCTCCATGAGGCAAGTATTTCTGTTTGCTTGTTGCGTGCAGGAAGCATAAAGATAAAAAGGTTTGAGCAATCGCCCTACCACTGGCAGTTGTTTGTTGCACCGTGCATTTTGTGCAGAAGGAACAGGGTTCATCCTTGCAAATCCCCCACCAACATGAGCTCCGGTAAGAGCGCCAGTGCTAGAACTCTGCTCCCTTTTTTCATTCTCCGCAAGGTGTCCACCATGGGAACCTACAAACTGGGCTTGAAGAAACATCATGGCTCTCCTTCCTTGCTTTTTGAGGGATCTCAACCCTTGTAACCATCGTAGCCCTTGAAAAGCACTTGGGCACAACTGAATGGAAATGTATGAAAGAACAGGATATCTAAGTGAGTACGAGGCCGCCCGCCTAGCTCAGTTGGTAGAGCTGGAGAAGAGGAAGCCTGAGGTGGTGTAAACAAGAGGCCCCCTCCAGGTGGAAGGCTAGGGCGTGCCTTTTCCCGGGGTGTGTGGGAGCAAAGAAACAGGCTTGTATCGTTATGGATTATGTGGCTCAAGCGTATGCCCGTCTGTATGCAAAACATAAAAGAAAAGAAAGACTACATAGGCAGAGGAAACTCTCCCTACATCAATATAGGAAAAGGAGAAGAGAAAAGAAAAGAAAAGAAAAACTCCGTAGGAAGAGTAACTCTCCCTACATCAATTAAGGAAAAGGAGACACATGTTTTATTGCCTACGTATTTTTTCTTTTCCGACAACCCGCCCGATCCTCATTAGTTCAGTCTCTTTCCCTCTCCTAGGCTAGCTGTAGCTAGTAGTTCTGAGGGACCTCTGGTGGGACTTTTCCTTAATGCACGCGACCTGTGGCCTGCGTAGACTTTTCTTTTCTTTCTTTCTTTCTTTTTCTGAAGGAAAAGGAGACACATTGGCTCAGAGCAGCCGTGAATATCCTTTACCACAAGGCTACAGACCTGAAATTGCTTCGGGGATCTGGAGGGGTAACTTAAAAGCACCCGGCCCCAGGACCTGGCTGTGAGTATTTTTTGTTTCCAATAGCACGCCTATGGTAAAAAGCTCGTGGGCATGATGCCCACGAGCTTTTTATCACGAGCTTGTTCAATATGAGTCATATTGAACAGAGTGGGCTTGAAGCTTACGGGCAAGCATCGTGGCATGTTGGTGGTTCAGCCCTAATTGTTCAAACTGGTTAAGGGTATGCTCAGCAGAACACGTCCCACCAACGCCCAGTTGAATGGTACGAGGAGTCACAGCTTTTGCACTAATAAGTTTGCAGGGGTCTGCATACTGTCGCTGTGCCGCCTCAAACTGTTGTCCAGGTCTCGTGTCTTCACAGTACTTCATTTCAGTCAAGTGCACATGCCGCTGGTTTACATTTAGTTGGTACATGTGGTTAGCTGTGGTGGTCCTGTGTCTGCTGAGGAACACATGGTGTGAGCAGGAGGAAGAATAAAAGGAATTGGGTTTGGCATGGTAAGGAGTAACCAGGATAGCATCAGGACGGCTGGAGGTGAGTGAACCTAGATCTCGTAGGAAAATACGAGGAAAGAGGTAAGGGGGTATGGTTCTGTTTGAGGCATGGGCAGGAGTTTAAAGGAGCGACGTAAGCAATGTTTTATGCTTAACATGAGCGGCTCCCAGCAGGGACCTGACAGCAAGAGAGAAGCCGCAAGAAAGAGCCAAGAACAAGAGCCGCTGGAACACAACTCAAGAAAAGGACCAGCCCTACTGAGAACCCACGAGCAACTTTTGCTTTTGCTTTTACATGGGCCCCAGCAGGCACCTGACAGCAAGAGAAAAGCCGCAAAAAAGAGCGAGAACGAGGGCCGCTGAAAAAAGAACTCAAGAAAAGGACCAGCCCTACTGAGAGCCCACAGGGGTTGCGCTGTACACAAAATGCTTTTTTTTTTGCTTTTACATAAACGGCCCCCAGCAGGGACCTGACAGCAAAAGAAGAGCCGCAAGAAAGAGCGAGAACAAGAGACGCTGAAACACAGCTCAAGAAAAGGACCAGCCCTACTGAGAACCCACGGAGAAAGGACAAGGCAAGGCCAAGCTGCCAAAGGCACGCGGGAGAGCAGTTGCAGGAAGGAAACTTTAACTCAAGCAGAAAACAACACCCCAGGCTCCACCCAAAACAAGCGGCGGAAGAAAAACTGTTCAGCCCAAGAAGGACACAAGCCCAGAAAAAAGGCGAGGCCACTGGAAGCAAGAGAGGAAAACAAAGAGAGAAGGAACCCACACAAAGTCGAGACCCACACAGCGTTGAGACAGCACATATAATGGCGCTGCAATATAAAATGCATATATATATTGGCCAATTCGGAAGACAAACACATGTCCTGCCCGCCTAGCTCAGTTGGTAGAGCGCAAGGCTCTTATGAGTCGCAAGCAATCGAAACAGGTTGGTGTTACCTTGTGGTCCAGGGTTCGAGCCCCTGGGTGGGCGTTTTGTGCTGAATTGCGTCAGCATTGCCTCCAACTTTTGTACCACAGAACCAGTTAGAAAAGGAAAAAGAAAAGGACTCCTCCCCACATCAATTCTAGAAGAGAGGTTAGATATACGGTGGAGGTGGCGGTGCTGCTGTTTGGAATCCTCCACCTCATTCTCAGGCCTGGTGTCCTCACGTACCTTCAGAACTCGGAAGCAGGTGAAGTGGGTATGGCTGGCATATAGTGCTCTCTCAACTTGAACGAAACGCACTGTCTTCCAATATCGTACAGGCACCCTATACATTCAGAAACATGCAGTCCGATATAGAAGATCCACTAGCCTTACATGCTCCCTACCTGATTGCCATCTCATGGATAGCTTCTCCTGGAGCCTACAAATTATCGCTACCGTGCAGAAACTAAATCACCGCGCATAAATATTGTTTTTTGCCATGCGGGTTGACTGCGTGTACGGAAAATAAAAAGTTATTTTGAAAGAAAGAAAGAAAGAAAGAAAGAAGAAGTCAAGAAAGAAAGAAAGAAAGACTATGCTTGCCAAGTCCGGCCACGTGCATTAAGGAAATACATATCAAGGTACGGAGGTTCATAGCCACCAGGGTAATTGCATAATTGGCAGCAAGCACACTCAATATCTGTGCGAGCAGCAACTGAGGTAGTTGCAGGCGTAAGGCCAGCTTTCATGAAGAGTGGCAGGGTCCACTTCTCACTAATCATAGGGCAAGATTGGTGTGGTATTGTAAAGAAAAAAGAAAAAGAAAAACTACGTAGGCAGAGGAAACTCTCCCTACATCAATTAGGGAAAGAGAGACACATTGGCTCAAAGAGCCGTGAGTCTCCCCCACCAGAAAATGAGAGGACAATTAATGTGGATTAGGTGGGTTTCTGGCAGCACGCTGCTCCAGGGCACCAGTGTTATGATGAGTGTTTTTATTTTCAATGGCACGTCTGGTTGAGGTAAGTTTGTGCACAAATTGTACAGAATGGGCATGGAGTTTTCTTGCGAGTGTTTCAGATCTCTGTGAGTCAATCCCTATTTTTTTGAATTGATCAAGGGTATGGGCAGTGTAGATAGTCCCACCCACACCCAGGAGGATTGGGTGGATAGTAACATCTGCACCTTGGAGTTGTTTGCACAGTTCACTGTGTTGTTGCTGTGAGGCTTCTAGCTGGGCACCAGGCCTCGTATCTTCACAGTATTTAATTTCTATCGAGTGGATATGGCGGGCTGGAGTTGTGCTTCTCCCCATACTGCGCAGTACTCTGTGTGAGGGTGGAGTGGGTGGCCTGTTTGGGTTAGTGGGGTGAGGAGTGACCAAGATCGCGTCAGGGCGGCTGGAGTTGCGTCTGCTTTGAATAAGAATCATGGGTTTGAAGAGGTAGGAAGGCACAGCACGATTAGAGATTTGCTCAGTGACTTGCAGGTCGTGCTGGGCCAAACGGTTTGTGTTGCCCGCATCCAACTGCACAAGATTGGCCCCATAAGATCCTTCACTGACCAGTTTCAAAATCATCCTGCAAACATTACTGTGACGCTCAGTTACCATGTTACGCATGACAAGGCATTGGCAGCCAGATAGGATGTGGAGAGCGCTATCCATGTGATGGCAATCAGGTAGGGGGCATGTAAGGCTAGTGGATCTTTTATACCGGACTGCATGTTTCTGATTGTGTAGGGTGCCTGTGCGGTATTGGAAGATAATGCGTTTCATTCGAGTTGAGAGACCGGGCATGTTCCAAAAGGCATTGCTAATTTTCTTGCTTACGTGAGGTAGCAAGCTCTGGTAGTAAGTATAGTAGCCTGTCTAACTGTCAGCATAGCCCAGCTTGTGTCAAGCATGCATGTGGGATTTTAAAGCATTTTAAAGGTCTGGGAGGTAGCTCAGACGAGGAGAAGAAGGGTGGGATTGAGGAGGCCTAGGATCTGTCTCTTCCCGAGCCAGCCAGATTGTATTGTGGAAGGGGTTTCCTCCTGGGCCGGCGCTAGGGAGACCAGTATCAGTTAGGTTGCCATCTTTGAGGGAGGCCTGGTATTTAGCAACCTGATCTGCGCATTCATTCCCAGCTATTCCAGCATGAGACTGGACCTTGTAGAAAAAGATGTGATCTTGAGAGGCTCGGGCAAGGTTTGAAATTTTCTTCAAAACATCTCCTTGCACGTGATGTCTATGCTTTTCTGGATACAGGATTTGCTTTCTGAGTTGATGAAGTGAGCTAAGGCTGTCTGTGGCAATGTGTATGTAATCGTGAGTGAGCGCAGCAGCAATGGCAGCCAGCTCAGCTCTTCCTATGGTATTGTTAATACCAGCACCATTAGGCTCAACTAGTTTTTGTTAGTCACTCATAGGATGGTACACACCTGCCCCTATAACTGTCTTGCCGTTCTGGACCTGGCAACTGCCGTCTGTGTAGGCCCAAGACCTCCAGTTTGCGACTTTAAGCTGGAGGTTGGGATGGGACTGACAAGGAGCATTAACAGTAATGTCTGAAGCGGGTCTTTTGGGGCCCTTGGAAATCTGTTTCATGTCTAGGGGGAGTTTTTCACATTTCCTTATCCCGAGCATGACTTTGTGTCTTGCATTCTGAATGGGGTGGTTGCTAACGTTCTTGATCATCCATTTGGCCTCGGGGATGGCTTTGGCTAGGTCCTGAAGCCAGGTATGGTTCTGATTATTCAAGTTAATTCTTGCAGCTGTGTTCCAAACTGCAATAATTTGTAAAACCCAGGTATGCTTGGGTAGGGCAGTTTCCTGGCCGACCCAGGATTGGGGTTTGTCGTAGGTAAGTTTGCTTTTAGGAATGGTCCCGAGCTTGTAGCAAAGGTGTGGGTAGGCATTGAGGAGTTGTGAGTAGGGGTTGGTTATCATATGCCTGCCACTTGCTGGCAGAAGCATGAAGGTGGCTGTAGCCTCTGTATTAAGGATGGCAGAGCAGATAGCATGTCGTAGTGTTAGTTTCATGGACTTTTCATCATAGATGGGATGGCAGATAGACATCCCGGAAAACCTGGACGAGAGAGAATTGTAGTGGGCACCAAACAAAATGTTGCGGGGATCAGAGCTCCAGTAGTGATGGTAGTGAGCTCCAGTAGTGACGTTATAGTCCAGGGGAGAGGCCATTTTCTCTTGGGTGACATGTGCCCATTTTTGGAAGGCAGAGTGAATGTGAGGTGGGAGGGTCCGTGAGAAGGAATCTTTAATCTTTTTGCTTTGGTATTTGTCCTCCAGTTTGGTCTTGCGGGCTAGGAGCCCCAGGATCTCAGATGCAAAGCTTGCTGGTGGGGGGCAGATGTTATTATGCAGACCTTCTGCTTTGGACCTTTGGAAAACTTCGAAAAGGACGTCAAAACGTTGAGGGGTTATCATCCCAACGCATTTGCCATCTGTATTGTAGATGCAGGATGATTTGAAGAAGGTTCAAGATTGTGTTTGACAAGATCTATTTCTTAGACCCAGAACTCACATGTGCCTGTGGGCTTGATGTCCGTTTGCGGATTGGTAGGGTGTATGTCAAAGATGATTTTGTTGTGAAGTTCTATGTCTAATTTCTGGCTCCAGGTGCTATTCGTGTCAGATTTGTTTAACCCTTGCCTCTCTAGGTTGGAGAGGGCAGAGTATGCTGTGGGTAAGAGGTTGGGTTTGCTTAGCTGCGATTCAAATTCTTGTATTGTACTTGGTGGTGGATGAGGGTTATCCTCCCGTCTTTTTTTTTTACCATTGACGACATGGCTAGCTGTTTTTGCTTTTGCAAGTTTCTGGACTGAGGTTTTCTTGTAGTTCCAGATCTCAGAGCCTTGGCAATGCGAGCTGAGGGGGTTTGATGACAGGAGGGTTCAGCTCTGTCATTGTGTGGAGTACTTTTTCCTTCTTGTTTTTGTGATTGTTAATCTGTGTGCCTAGGCTGTGTGAAGTGTTTGGGCAGGTAGAAGGGCTGCAGGTGTTGCCTATCTGGCCAGTATCAGTTGTGCATGTCGAGTTGGGCTGTGTTGGGATGTAGATAGCAGTGCTTTGACCGGCATTTTCTTCTGGATTATTCTGGCTATGAGGTTGAGACATGGGCGTGGAGATGTGTTTCATTGTTGAGCGTGTGCGCTTGCTGGGTGGCCCATCTGTAGGTGAATCCTGTCAACGGGCGTCATACCATTAGAGAGTTAGCAGTGATTTGTGTTGAGGCTGGTTGAGGTATGAATTATTTGTGTAGGATGATGCCCAGTTTCCAATTGGAGGGATTTCTTTTATTGCGTGGGACTCCTGTGGGTTGTGTTTCTTTGGCAGTCATTACTTCAAGTAAGTTATTGTGTAATAGGACCTATTTATTGGGTAGGAATTCCTTAATGCACGCTGGTTGCTGTCCAGCGTAGACTTTTACTTTTACTTTTCTAGGAATGTTGATTGCAGGGGCGGACAAGGTGGCGTGGTCACATCTGAGGCGGCGTCCAGTATGTTCGTGTCTGTAGTGAGATGTGGAGCGAGGTTGTGGTGACGGCACTACTTGTGTGGGAAGGTTGCTATTTTGTTGGGAGCTTGCATGGGGGTAGGTATGAATCAGAGTACCTGGTTCCACATTGAGGCCACCCACATGCGTGTTTTTGATAAGGCGGTAATGTGCAAGAGTGTTTGCTTCAGTGCTTTTGTAGGCAATGGTTTTTTGGATGGAGGATGTACTCAACTCTTCTTCCTGGGGGAGGTTGACCAGTGCTGCCAGTCTGTTGAGTGCTATTTTACATTTAACGTTGACCTTGGAGTATTTGGCTTGTAGCTGAGCTACTGTGATGATGTGAGTCTTATACAGGGATGTGAGTTCATGGATTCCATTAATTCCAAGGCCCATTAGGGGTTGCATCATGCAGACTTACGAGGAGGAGAGGTTGTGGGGAGGTGGTTTATGCTATTTTGCCAAACGAGAAGGACCCAATCTGCACATAAGACGCCGGCTCAACTTTTGCATGCATGCCCGCCAATTTATCAGTACCCATTCTAGTAAGCTCCACCTCATGAAATATGAGGAAAATGTGTTGACTCGACATTCGGAATGAGGACTTGAACTTCATCCATAAAGCCCTCTCCCTGCATAAGCCACCTCCCCACAATCTCTCCTCCCTCATAACCTGCATAATGCAACCCCTAATGGGCCTTGGAATTAATGGAATCCATGAACTCACATCCCCGTGTAAGACTCACATCATCACAGTAGCTCAGCTACAAGCCAAATACTCCAAGGTCAACGTTAAATGTAAAATAGCACTCAACATACTGGCAGCACTGATTAGCCTCCCCCAGGAAGACGAGTTAAGTACATACTCCATCCAAAAAACTATTGCCTACAAAGACACTGAAACAAACACTCATGCACATTACCGCCTCATCAAAAACACACATGTGGGTGCCCTCAATGTGGAACCAGATATCCTGATTCATACCTACCCTCTCGCAGGCTCCCAACAATACAGCACCCCTTCCACACAAGTTGTGCCATCACCACAAGCTCGCTCCACACCTCACTACAGACACGAACATACTGGACGCCGCCTCAGACGTGACCAAGCCACCTTGTCCGCCCCCACAGTTAACATTCCTACACCAGAAATTAGTCCTATCAGGAAGTAATGACCGCCAAAGAAACAAAACCCACAGAAGGGCCACCTAATAAAAGAGCTCGCTCCAAGTGTAGGCTGAGCATCACTCCTACACAAATAATTCATGCCTCAGCACAAAATACTGCTAGCTCTAATGTTTTGATGCTCACTCAACAAGATTCGCCTACGGAAGGGCCACCCAGCAAGCGCACACACTCAACAATAAAACACACACACTCCCACGTCTTCAACTTTTAGCCAGAATAATCCAGGAGCTAATGCCAGTCAAAGCACTGTTAACTACATCCCAACACAGCCCAACTCCCCATGCACAACAGATACTGGCCATACAGGTAAAATCCGCAACCCTCCTTCCTGTTCAAACACTCCACACAGCCTAGATACACAAATTAACAACCACAAAAACAAAAAGAAAAAGTTGCTTCAAATAGAGACAGAACTGACCCCTCCTGTCATCAACCCCCTCAGCTCGCTATGCCAAGCCTCTGAGGTCTGGAATTATAAGAAAACCTTAGTCCACAAGCTTACAAAAGCAAAAACAGCTAGCCATGCTATCAATGCTATATATAACCATGATTTTGACAAAACC
The DNA here is from genome assembly GCA_914767535.2 of Dunaliella primolecta. Taxonomy (NCBI): domain Eukaryota; kingdom Viridiplantae; phylum Chlorophyta; class Chlorophyceae; order Chlamydomonadales; family Dunaliellaceae; genus Dunaliella; species Dunaliella primolecta. Next base: position 5,592,906 of record OU611753.1, on the reverse strand, counting down.
CATATAGATGGTTGGAGAAACTGCACGATTAATAAAGAAGACGGAAGGAGAAGCCTCATCCACCACCAAGTGCAATACCACACCCATTTTGCCCCAATGTTATTGAGAAGTGGGCCCTGCCTTTCTTCATGAAAGCTGGCCTCGAGCCTGCAACTACCTCAACTGCTGCTCGCACTGATATTGAGTGTGCTTGTTGCCAAATATGCAATTACCATGGTGGCTATGAACCTTAACTCTGAAACTCCTTACCCTGATATGTATATTTGTGATGTTTGCCAACAAACGTACCACTGGAAATGCATGAAAGAACTTGGTTGCTATACTGATGGGCAAAGACAAGGGATAGATGCAGCTGACACATGGGCTTGTCCCACCTGCGCAGGCCTTAACAATGCACAGAAACTTGACAGAAATATAAGTCTAGAGAAGAGCTCACAAGGGTCACTTGGATGCCCTCCTGGGAGCCTGAGGAAACTAAAGAGACCTGGCCTAAATTCAAACAGTGTTTGCTTGAATTTGAAGCCAAGCAGAGCGAACCAGACCTTTCCCGACCCACAACAGACTCTGCCCTTTCTAACCTTGAAAGACAAGGCTTTGATAGCCTCATGCTATTAATAATTGGAGGCAAAAATCAGACACAGAACTGCGCAATAAAATTACCTTAGACATCCACCCCACCAACCCACAAGTAGACATTAAACCCACTGGTTGCAGTGAATTTTGGCTGCATGACATTGACCTTGTCAAGTACAAAGTAAAACAAAATCCTAATCAAAATCACTAGACACTGAATCACACAGCCCCAATCCTCGAGCTCCACCTCCCCTTCTCCTCCCAGAAATTTACAAAGCATACATGGCATGCATTTACAACACACAAGGTAAATGTGTTGGGATGATAACCCCTAGCCGATTTCAAATCCTTTACAAGGCTTTCTATAGGGCCAAGCTTGCAGGCTTGCATGAAGCCATAACACCTGCTCCTACTAGCTTTGCATCTGAGCTGCAGGGGCTCCTTGCTCGCAAGACTATGCTAGAAAACAAGTACGCTAGCAAAAAGATTAAAGACTCCATTTCGCGGGCCCTGCCAACCCCCATCCACGCTGCCCTTAAAGAATGGGCCCTGGTAACTCAAGAAAAAATGGCCTCCCCGCTGGACCACAACCCACAATACCAACATTACTGGAGCACTGACCCCCGAGACACTCTCTTTGGTGCCCACCATAACTCCCTCTCATCCAGATATTCCGGTTTTTCTGTCTGCCATCCCATTTACACCGAGGAAGCTATGACTCAGGCCTTACGCCATGCTATCTACTCAACCATTCTCAACACAGAGGCCACTGCTACTTTCATGTTCCTCCCTGTATGGGGACAACACATGGTAACTAACCCCTATTCCAAACTCATCACTGCCTATCCACATCTCTGTTGTGAACTTGGAACCATCGCTCGTACCAACCTTTGCTACAACGATCCACAATCCTCCATCAACCAGGAAATACCCCTTTCTCAGCACACCTGGGACCTACAAATTATTGCAGCCTGAACAACAGTTGCAAGGATTCATCTAAATAATCATAACCCAGCTTGGCTACAAGGCCTGGCTTCGGCTGTACCAGAAGTTAGCTGGAAGCTGCGCAATATAAGCAACCATTCTACTCTAAAAAAATGCATGCTGACGTGCCTGGGTTCAATAAATGCCAACGCCTCCCCTCTGACAAACAACAAATATCTAGATATCTTACCTATCCACACGTAGGTAATCAGAAAGAATTTTTTGTACCTAACCAATCTAGTCCAACCCTCAAGCTCAAAGTCCCTGACTGGAGGACATGGGCTTACACTGATGGTAGTTGTCAAATCCAGAATGGCAAACAAGAAATTGGAGCAGGAGTCTACTGTCTTCTCACCGATAGCAGAAGTTTTGTCGAGCCCAACGGTGCTGGAACTACCAACACCATATGTCGAGCTGAATTAGCAGCAATTGCTGCTGCCATCACACTCTCTTATTCACAAATTGCTTCAGACAGTCTCACCTCTCTTCATCAAATACGTAAACAACTTATTTACCCAGAGAAGCACAAACAACATATCCAAGGGGATGTCCTAAAAACCATATCTACCCTCATTAGCAACTCACAAACCAATATTTGTTTCTACAAAAAGAAAAGAGAAACTACGTAGGCAGAGGAAACTCTCCCTACATCAATTAAGGAAAAGGAGACACATTGGCTCAGAAGAGCCGTGAGTCCCCTCCACCACGAAGCTACAAAAAGAAGACTCTAATGGGGATCTGGAGGGTTATTGGAAGCACCCGGCTCCATAACCAGGCTGCAAGAAGTATTCTTGTTTTCAATAGCACGCCTAGTGGTAACAAGCTTGTTGGCATACATGACAGATTGGGCATGAAGTTTGCGAGCAAGTTTATTGGCGCGTTGGTGGTCAAGTCCCAGTTGTTTAAACTGGTTAAGGGTGTGCTCAGTGTAGCAGGTTCCACCAACACCCAAAAGGATGGTGTGGAGAGTCACAACTTTTGCATTAATGAGTTTGCAGAGGTCTGCATGCTGCCGCTGTGCCGCCTCCAACTGCTGTCCAGGCCTCGTGTCTTCACAGTACTTGATTTCAATCAAGTGCACATGTCGCTGGTTTACATTCAGTTGGTGGGGTTGCCTCACGCGGTTGGCTGTTGTGGCCCTCAGTGTGGGGTTGTGTCTGCTGCGTAACGCATGATGGTGTGAGCAGGAGGTAGAAGGAGAAGAAGTGGGTTTGGCTTTATAGGGAGTAATCAGTATAGCATCAGGACGGCTGGAGGTGAGTCTATATCTCTTAGAAAATTTTCTTGGAAAGAGGTAAGGGGGTATAATTCTGTTTGATGCATGTGCAGGGTTTCGAAGGTTGTGCTGCGCCAACCTATCACCACTCCCTATGTCCATGTTAACCAAGCCTGCTCCTTAAGGGCTTTTGCTAAGAGCTTTTATGATCATTCTTCCAGCAACATTGTGGCGTTCAGTTTTCATGCTGGAGATAATATGATTTTGACAGCCTGAAAGCATGTGGAGTGCGCTGTCTAATTGATGACAGCCTGTGAGAGGGCAAAGTGGGTTAGTGGACCTTTTGAAGCGAACCGCATGTTTTTGGTTATAGAGGGTGCCAGTGCGATATTGTAGGATGGTGCGCTTCATGGGTGTGGATATACAGGACATGTTCCTAAGGCATTGCTGATTTTCTTATCTACATGTGGTAACAAACTCTGATAATATGAGTAGTAGCCTGTTTTGGGGTTGGCATATCCAAGTCTGTGTTTCGTATGCATATGAGACTTGAGAGCATTTTGAAGATTGGGGAGGTAGGTGATTTTAGGATTGGGTGTACGAGCTGTGGATGTGCCAGCATTGTGTTCTTTTTTTCCTCTTTGGCTAACCAAAATATATGAGAAAAAGTATTTCCGCCGGGGCCTGCGCTAGGGATCCCGGTATCAGCCACATCATTATTGGCTTGGCTTGCTTGATATTTTGCAATAGCATCTGCACATTCGTTACCAGCAATGCCAGCATGAGATTTTACTTTGTAGAAACAAATATTGCTTTGGGAGTTGCTAATGAGGGTAGATATGGTTTTTAGGACATCCCCTTGAATATGTTGTTTGTGCTTCTCTGGGTAAATAAGTTGTTTACGTATTTGATGAAGAGAGGTGAGACTGTCTGAAGTAATTTGTGAATAAGAGAGTGTGATGGCAGCAGCAATTGCTGCTAATTCAGCTCGACATATGGTGTTGGTAGTTCCAGCACCGTTGGGCTCGACAAAACTTCTGCTATCGGTGAGAGGACAGTAGACTCCTGCTCCAATTTCTTGTTTGCCATTCTGGATTTGACAACTACCATCAGTGTAAGCCCATGTCCTCCAGTCAGGGACTTTGAGCTTGAGGGTTGGACTAGATTGGTTAGGTACAAAAAATTCTTTCTGATTACCTACGTGTGGAGAGGTAAGATATCTAGATATTTGTTGTTTGTCAGAGGGGAGGCGTTGGCATTTATTGAATCCAGGCATATCAGCATGCATTGTATTGAGAGTAGAATGGTTGCCTATACTGCGCAGCTTCCAGCTAACTTCTGGTACAGCCAAAGCCAGGCCTTGTAGCCAAGCTGGGTTATGATTGTTTAAATGAATCCTTGCAGCTGTGTTCCATACTGCAATAATTTGTAGGTCCCAGGTGTGCTGAGAAAGGGGTATTTCCTGGTTGATGGAGGATTGTGGATCGTTGTAGCAAAGGTTGGTACGAGCGATGGTTCCAAGTTCACAACAGAGATGTGGATAGGCGGTGATGAGTTTGGAATAGGGGTTAGTTACCATGTGTTGTCCCCATACAGGGAGGAACATGAAAGTAGCAGTGGCCTCTGTGTTGAGAATGGTTGAGTAGATAGCATGGCGTAAGGCCTGAGTCATAGCTTCCTCGGTGTAAATGGGATGGCAGACAGAAAAACCGGAATATCTGGATGAGAGGGAGTTATGGTGGGCACCAAAGAGAGTGTCTCGGGGGTCAGTGCTCCAGTAATGTTGGTATTGTGGGTTGTGGTCCAGCGGGGAGGCCATTTTTTCTTGAGTTACCAGGGCCCATTCTTTAAGGGCAGCGTGGATGGGGGTTGGCAGGGCCCGCGAAATGGAGTCTTTAATCTTTTTGCTAGCGTACTTGTTTTCTAGCATAGTCTTGCGAGCAAGGAGCCCCTGCAGCTCAGATGCAAAGCTAGTAGGAGCAGGTGTTATGGCTTCATGCAAGCCTGCAAGCTTGGCCCTATAGAAAGCCTTGTAAAGGATTTGAAATCGGCTAGGGGTTATCATCCCAACACATTTACCTTGTGTGTTGTAAACGCATGCCATGTATGCTTTGTAAATTTCCGGGAGGAGAAGGGGAGGTGGAGCACGAGAGTTGGGGCTTTGTGATTCAGTGTCTAGCGATGTTAGATTGGGGTTTTGTTTTACTTTGTACTTGACAAGGTCAATGTCATGCAGCCAAAATTCACTGCAACCAGTGGGTTTAATGTCTGCTTGTGGATTGGTGGGGTGTATGTCTAAAGAAATTTTATTGCGCAGTTCTGTGTCTAGTTTTTGCCTCCAAGTATTAATAGCGTGAGGCTTATCAAAGCCTTGTCTTTCAAGGTTAGAAAGGGCAGAGTCTGTTGTGGGTCGGGAAAGGTCTGGTTCACTTAGCTTGGCTTCAAATTCAAGCAAACACTGTTTGAATTTAGGCCAGGTCTCTTTAGTTTCCTCAGGCTCACAGGAGGGCATCCAAGTGACCCTTGTGAGCTCTTCTCTAGACTTATATTTCTGTCAAGTTTCTGTGCATTGTTAAGGCCTGCGCAGGTGGGACAAGCCCATGTGTCAGCTGCATCTATCTCTTGTCTTTGCCCATCAGTATAGCAACCAAGTTCTTTCATGCATTTCCAGTGGTACGTTTGTTGGCAAACATCACAGATATACATATCAAGGTAAGGAGGTTCAGAGTTGATAGGTTCATAGCCACCATGGTAATTGCATATTTGGCAACAAGCACACTCAATATCAGTGCAAGCAGCAGTTGAGGTAGTTGCAGGCTGAAGGCCAGCTTTCTTGAAGAAAGGCAGGGCCCACTTCTCAATAATCATTGGGGCAAAATGGGTGTGGTATTGCACTTGATGGTGAATGAGGCTTCTCCATCCGTCTTTTTTATTGACCGTGCAGTTTCTCCAACCATCTATATGGGTTATGTCAAAATCATGGTTATATATAGCGTTGATAGCATGGCTAGCTGTTTTTGCTTTTGTAAGCTTGTGGACTGAGGTTTTCTTATAATTCCAGACCTCAGAGGCTTGGCATAGTGAGCTGAGGGGGTTGATGACAGGAGGGGTGAGCTCTTTCTCTATGTGAAGCAGTTTTTTCTTTTTGTTTTTGTGGTTATTATTTTGTGTGTCTAGGCTGTGTGGAGTGTTTGGACAGGAAGGAGGGTTGCGGATTTTGCCTGTATGGCCAGTATCTGTTGTGCATGGGGAGTTCGGCTGTGATGGGATGTAGTTAACAGTGCTTTGACTGGCATTAGCTCCTGGATTATTCTGGCTAAAAGGTTGAGACATGGATGTGGAGGTATTATTTAATGTTGAGCGTGTGCGCTTGCTGGGTGGCCCTTCCGTAGGTGAATCTTGTTGAGTGGGTGTCAAAACATTAAAGCTAGCAGTATTTTGTGTTGAGGCATGAATTATTTGTGTAGGAGTGATGCTCATCCTATAATTGGAGCGAGTTCTTTTATTAGGTGGCCCTTCTGTGGGTTTTGTTTCTTTGGCGGTCATTACTTCCTGAGTAAGAGGACAAATTTCTTGTGTAGGAATGTTGACTGTAGGGGCGGACAAGGTAGCTTGGTCACGTCTGAGGCGGCGTCCAGTATGTTCGTGTCTGTAGTGAGGTGTGGAGCGAGGTTGTGGTGATGGCACTACTTGTGTGGGAAGGTTGCTATTTTGTTGGGAGCTTGCATGGGGGTAGGTATGAATCAGAGTACCTGGTTCCACATTGAGGCCACCCACATGTGTGTTTTTGATGAGGCGGTAGTGTGCAAGAGTGTTTGCTTCAGTGTTTTTGTAGGCAATGATTTTTTGGATGGAGGATGTATTCAACTCTTCTGTCTGGGGGAGGTTAACCAGTGCTGCCAGTCTGTTGAGTGCTATTTTACATTTAACGTCGACCTTAGAGTATTTGGCTTGTAGCTGAGCTACTGTGATGATGTGAGTCTTACACAGGGATGTGAGTTCATGGATTCCATTAATTCCAAGGCCCATAAGGGTTTGCATTATGCAGGTTATGAGGGAGGAGAGATTGTGGGGAGGTGGTTTATGCAGGGAGAGGGCTTCATGGATGAGGTCCAAGTTCTCATTGAATACAACTTCCTCGTCTTTCATGAGGTGGAGCTTACTAGAGTGGATACTGATCAATTGGCGTGTACGCATGCAAAAGTTGAGCTGGCGTCTTATGTGCAGATTGGTTCCTTCTTGTTTGGAAAGATAGGATGTAGATAAGAGCTTAAGGTCCGCTATTTGCTTAGTGAGGAGATTGAGGCTTATGGTGCGGTGTCTAGTTGAGGGATCTTCTAGGCTAGATGTGAGTGCATAAGCCAGGCGTCTGTGGTATTCTACACAAATTGAGGTGCGCCCTAGTCCAAAATTATCAGAATCTTCGCGAATCATAGCTGCTGCTGTGCTGTTCCAGAGTTTGTATTTATGTTTAATAATCCTGTCTATCATGGTGTCCCAAATGATGAGGTCTGCTGGTGTGCAAGGAGTAACTGCAAAAGCATAGGCAAGGCTAGGGACAATGGCTGTACGGACAATGTCAAGCGTTTGCCGTGGGGAAGCATAGGAGGAGTCAAGGTTATCAAGCTTATTTCTGAGGTTACAGGTCATGCGTTGAATTTGATGCTTCCAGATTAAGTCCATGGTGATTTGAACTCCAAGATAAAGGAAGGGTTCATGTGATGCAAGAAACTGGGCCTTTTGTCTTTGGATTTCTATTTTTCCTTCGAGCTGTTGACAGAGAGCTTGAGATGGTGTCACCCCATTTTGATCTTTTCCAGGATGACTGTGTAAAATGCCCGTTGCTTTAGTTTTGCTGCCAGATATAACGAGTGCAGCCCAGTCAGAGTAGAGAGTGAGCTTCTTGGCTTGTACTTTGAGGTCCTGGATTGTGCTAGTGGGGCAGAGAAGGTCGTCAGCAAAGGCAGCGCTGCTTAGCACGTTAGCAAGGTGAGTATCAGTGGCACTTTGGCCTAGGATGCAGCCGTGTTTGTAACCGCGCCCTCCTACATGTAGCCATCTTAAGAGGGGTTCCATGTAGAGGAGAAATAGGAAAGGCGAGAGTGTATCTCCTTGAATTGTACCTCTGTCAACAGGAATTTTTTCAGTGCTACGTCCTGAGGGCAATCTAACTTGGGTGGTGGCGCTTTCATAGAGATTTTTGACAGTGTCAATAGCATCAGTGGGGAAGCCCAAGTCATACATTATCCAGAGCATCCTGTCGTGGTCAGTAGTGTTGAATGCGGAGGTGAAATCTACAATGAGGGCGTAAATATCTTTCCCAAAAGTTTTGGCGTCTTCAAGTCCCATGATGACACTCTGGAGCTGGTGGATGGTGTCTTTTTGATTACGGAAACCAGCTTGAGTAGAGCTCAAAAGAGAGTGTGCTTCTGCATATTCATAAAGTGTATTAGTGACCATTCGGGTCCACAGTTTGTAGAGCGTGTTGGCAAGCCCAATGGGTCTGTAGGATGATATCTCTGTCTCTTCTCCCTTGTTTTTGTCAATGAGGATAGTCTCACTAGTCTTCCAGGATACCGGGGTGAGGCGGGCGGCCCACATAATAATGAAGAGTTTGTGGATGCTCTCTTGGATTTCAGGGGAGAGCATCTTGAGGATCTCATTTACTACACCATCTGGACCTGGTGACTTGCTATTACTTAGAGTTTTGACACATTCATTGAAGGCACTCTTATCCATCATTTTGGAGTGAAGCCATTCCCTTTGATTTTTACCTTCAAGTTCTCCTTTTGTAATTTGTGATTGTAGAATAAAAGGATCGGGCACTTGTTCAAATCTACCAGCCTGTTCCCAGGGATAGTTTTGTGGTGCTTATTTTGAGAGATATTTGCCATGCTTGATGTTAACTGCCTTCATAGCTTCAGTGTAGTAATTTTCTACGATTTGGGCCTGCTTGGTAGGCTCAGTTTCAATGTTGCCAGTCTCTGGATCTCGCAGCGCTTGGAGGCCTGCTCCTCGTTGTGCATTCTTATCTTTAAAAATCTCCTTGTGTGCTCGTTTGGGATTTGTGTTGATTGTTTTTTGCAGTTTTTTACGAGCCATGTTACTATATTCTCTGTTGCGAGTTTCATCAATATAGGTAATAGCTTGTTTGGCGCTGTCAGACAGTTTCTACAAAGTAAAATCTCATGCTGGCATTGCTGGTAACGAATGTGCAGATGCTATTGCTAAACCTCGAGCAAGCCAAGCCAATAAAGATGTGGCTGATCTTTAACGCAGGCCCCGGCGGAAATCATTTTTCTCATATATTTTGATTAGCCAAGGAGGGAAAAAGTAACAAAATGCTGGCACATTTACAGCTCCTACACCCAATCCTAAAATCACCTACCTCCCCAATCTTCAAAATGCTCTCAAGTCTCATATGCATACGAAACACAGACTTGGATATGCCAACCCCAAAACAGGCTACTACTCATATTATCAGAGTTTGTTACCACATCTAGATAAGAAAATCAGCAATGCCTTAGGAACATGTCCTGTATATCCACACCCATGAAGCGCACCATCCTACAATATCGCACTGGCACCCTCTATAACCAAAAACATGCGGTTCGCTTCAAAAGGTCCACTAACCCACTTTGCCCTCTCACAGGCTGTCATCAATTAGACAGCGCACTCCACATACTTTCAGGCTGTCAAAATCATATTATCTCCAGCATGAAAACTGAACGCCACAATGTTGCTGGAGGAATGATCATAAAAGCTCTTAGCAGAAGCCCTTAAGGAGCAGGCTTGGTTAACATGGACATAGGAAGTGGTGATAGGTTGGAGCAACACAACCGCCAAATCCCTGCACTTGCATCAAATAGAACTATACCCCCTTACCTCTTTCCAAGAAAATTTTCTAAGAGATCTAGACTCACCTCCAGCCGTCCTGATGCTATACTGATTACTCCCTATAAAGCCAAACCAACTCCTTCTTCTCCTTCTTCCACCCGCTCACACCATCATGTGTTACGCAGCAGACGCAACCCCACACTGAGGGCCACAACAGCCAACCGCGTGAGGCAATCCCACCAACTGAATGTAAACCAGCGACATGTGCACTTGATTGAAATCAAGTACTGTGAAGACACGAGGCCTGGACAGCAGTTGGAGGCGGCACAGCGGCAGCATGCAGACCTCTGCAAACTCATTAATGCAAAAGTTGTCTCTCCACACCATCCTTTTGGGTGTTGGTGGGACCTGCTACACTGAACACACCCTTAACCAGTTTAAGCAACTGGGACTTGACCACCAACGCGCAAATAAACTTGCTCGCAAACTTCATGCCCATTCTGTCATGTATGCCAACAAGCTTGTTACCACTAGGCGTGCTATTGAAAACAAGAGTATTTCTTGCAGCCAGGTTATGGAGACGGGTGCTTCCAATAACCCTCCAGATCCCCAATAGGATATTCTTTCTGTAGCTTCGTGGTGGAGGGGACTCACGGCTCTTTTGAGCACGGCCAATGTGTCTCCTTTTCCTTAATTGACGTAGGGAGAGTTTCCTCTGCCTATGTAGTTTTTCTTTTCTTTCTTTCTTTCAAAGCACACCGTTATGCCCGGGATAGGGAAATGTGAAAAGCTTCCTCTAGACAAGAAGCAAGTTGCCAAGGTCCCTGTAATTCAACCGCGAACATACCTGCCCCTGTTCCTTGTCAGTCCAATCCAAACCTCCAGCTCAAAGTTGCAGATTGGAAGTCCAGGGCCTACACAGACAGCAGCTGCCAGGTTCAGGACGGCAAGACAGTTCTTGGGGCAGGCGTGTACCATCCTATGAGTGGCTCCAAGAATCTAGTTGAACCCAGTGGCGCTGGTGTTACTAACACCATAGGAAGAGCTGAGCTGGCTGCAATAGCTGCCGCACTCACTCACAAACACACACACGTTGCCACAGATAGCCTCAGATCACTCCGCCAACTCAGGAAGCAAATCGTATACCCAGAGAAGCACAAACATCTTGTACAAGGAGATGTTCTGAAGACGATATCAAATCTTGCCCGCACCTCTCTCAAGGTCACATTTTTTTTCTATAAGGTCAAATCTCACGCTGGAATAGCTGGGAATGAATGCGCAGATACCCTAGCGCTGGCCCAGGAGGAAATCCCTTTCACAATACAACTTCAAGCCAAGTTGGCTGGCTTGGGAAGAGACAGATTCTAGGCCACCTCAATCCCACCCTTCCTCTCCTCGTCTGAGGTACCTCCCAGACCTTAAAAATGCTCTGAAATCCCATATGCATGTTAAGCACAAGCTGGGCTGTGCTGATTGGAATACAGGCTACTACACCTATTACCAGAGCTTGCTGCCTCATGTAAACAAAAGCATGAGCAATGCCTAAATGCCTTTTGGAATATGCCCAGTCTCTCAACTCAAATGAAACACACTGTCTTCCAAATTTGGATATTAATTCCGCACAGGCACCCTATACAATTAGAAACATGCAGTCCGATATAAAAGATCCACTAGCCTTACATGCCCCCTACCTGATTGCCATCACATGGACAGCGCTCTCCACATCCTATCTGGCTGCCAATGCCCCGTCATGTGCAACATGGTAACTGAGGTTCACAATATTGCTTGCAGGATGATTTTGAAACTGGTCAGTGAAGGCTCTTATGGGGCCAATCTTGTGCAGTTGGATGCGGGCAACACAACCCGTTTGGCCCAGCACGACCTGCAAGTCCCTGACCAAATCTTTAATCGTGCTGTACCTTCCTACCTCTTCAAACCCATGATTCCTATTCAAACCAGATGCAACTCCAGCCGTCCTGACGCGATCTTGGTCACTCCTCACCCCACTAACCCAAACAGGCCACCCACTCCACCCTCACACAGAGTACTGCGCAGTATGGGGAGAAGCACAACTCCAGCCCGCCATATCCATTTGATAGAAATGAAATACTGTGAAGATACGAGGCCTAGTGCCCAGCAAGAAGCCTCACAGCAACAACACAGCGAACTGTGCAAACAACTCCAAGGTGCAGAGATTACTATCCACCCAATCCTCCTGGGTGTGTCCGGGACTATTTACACTGCCCATCAACTTGAGCAATTCAAAAAATTAGGGACTCCCTAAGTCAATCGGATTGACTCTCAGAGATCTGAAACACTCGCAAGAAAACTCCATGCCCATTCTGTACAATTGCTCACAAACTTACCTCTACCAGACATGCCATTGAAAATAAAAACACCCATCATAACACTGGTGCCCTGGAGCAGCGTGCTGCCAGAAACCCACCCGATCCACATTAATTCCCCTCTCATCTTCTGGTGAGGGAGTGTTACGGAACCCTGGTCAAGCGCGAGGAGGGCTACAGCAAGGAGGAGGTCCCCGGACCGAATCCTTGTGGCCGGGATGGAGATAAAGATGCCATCTATTGGTGGGAGCTAGTGGGAGGCTCTTTCCTGAATGCACGCGGCCGAACGGCAAGCGTAGATCTTTCCTTGGTGAGACCCTTTCTAGCTTGCTAGTCAGGGAATCTTTCCTTAATACACGCGGCCTCTTGGCTGGCGTAGACTCTTCTTTTCTTTTTCTTTCTCTGGTGAGGGAGACTCACGGCTCTTTGAGCCAATGTGTCTCTCTTTCCTTATTTGATGTAGGGAGAGTTTTCTCTGCCTATGTAGCTTTTTCTTTTTCTTTTTCTATCAGGCTAGCCTCTAAGATAACAATCTGACTTCATGCCCATCCTGTCATGTATGCCAACAAGCTTGTTACCACTAGGCGTGCTATTGAAAACAAAAATACTTCTCGCAGCCAGGTTTTGGAGCTGGGTGCTTCCAATAACCCTCCAGATCCCCATTAGGATATTCTTTCTGTAGCTTTGTGGTGGAGGACTCACGGCTCTTTTGAGCCAATGTGTCTCCTTTTCCTTAATTGATGTAGGGAGAGTTTCCACTACCTATGTGGTTTTTCTTTTCTTTCTAAGGGCTGAATTAGCTGCAATAGCAGCTGCCAATCTCCAGGGCCACTCTGACATCGCCACTGATAGCCTTTCACTCCACCAAATCAGAAAGCAAACACTGTAACCAGCTTCACCGTCAACATGTCCAAGGCCATATCCTTACATTTATTGTACAGCTTGTGCGCAATGCACCTACCCCCATTTATCTCAACAAGGTCAAATCTCACGCTGGAGTTGTGGGTAACAAATGCGCAGATGTCTTTGCCAAACACCAAGCTATATAGTGTCACGAAGAAGGTTGCAAAGATGTGAGCAACTTCAAGGAGTGTAGTTAAAAAAAAGGAAAAGCTACGTAGGCAGAGAAAACTCTCCCTACATCAATTAAGGAAAGAGAGACACATTGGCTCAAAGAGCCGTGAGTCTCCCACACCAGAAGATGAGAGGGGAATTAATGTGGATCGGGTGGGTTTCTGGCAGCACGCTCTCCAGGGCACCAGTGTTATGATGGGTGTTTTTATTTTCAATGGCATGTCTGGTAGTGGTAAGTTTGTGAGCAATTGTACAGAATGGGCATGGAGTTTTCTTGCGAGTGTTTCAAATCTCTGTGAGTCAATCCGATTGACTTAGGGAGTCCCTAATTTTTTGAATTGCTCAAGTTGATGGGCAGTGTAAATAGTCCCGCCCACACCCAGGAGGATTGGGTGGATAGTAATCTCTGCACCTTGGAGTTGTTTGCACAGTTCGCTGTGTTGTTGCTGTGAGGCTTCTATCTGGGCACTAGGCCTCGTAACTTCACAGTATTTAATTTCTATCAAGTGGATATGGCGGGCTGGAGTTGTGCTTCTCCCCATACTGCGCAGTACTCTGTGTGAGGGTGGAGTGGGTGGCCTGTTTGGGTTAGTGGGGTGAGGTGTGATTAAGATCGCGTCAGGGCGGCTGGAGTTGCATCTGGTTTGAATAGGAATCATGGGTTTGAAGAGGTAGGAAGGTACAGCACGATTAGAGATTTGGTCAGGGACTTGCAGGTCGTGCTGGGCCAAACGGGTTGTGTTGCCCGCATCCAACTGCACAAGATTGGCCCCATAAGAGCCTTCACTGACCAGTTTCAAAATCATCCTGCAAGCAATATTGTGACGCTCAGTTACCATGTTACACATGACAGGGCATTGGCAGCCAGATAGGATGTGGAGAGCGCTAGAAAAGAAATGAAAAACTACATAGGCAGTAAAAGCACTCCTTACATCAATTAAGGAAAAGAGGATACCTAGGGCCGAGGCACCGTGTATCCCCTTCACCAAGAGAAACAAAAGAAAGAAATCAACGGGAATCAGGCGGGTTACTAGCAGTAGCCCGTGCCTGATCTTGGTGACGAGAGTTGAGAGGAGTCTTCTCAAGAGCGCGTCTGGTGCGATAAAGTTTATTAGCATACTGGACGGAATGGGCATGAAGCTTCAGAGCAAGCCTGGTGGCTGTATGAGTGTCAAGACCAAGCCCTTTAAGAGGCTCCAGAGTGTGGGGGGTGTAGATGACCCCTCCCACACCTAACAGAATGGTATGGAGGGTGACTTTAGTTGAGGCCCTTGAGGGATCGCAGCAGAGATCGCTGTGCTGTTGCTTGGGGGCCTCCAGCTGATTCTTGGGCCTGGTGTCTTCACAGAACCGGTACGGTATTTGACCTCCACAAGATGGATGTGCCTCTGTCCTGGAAGGAGCTGACTGGGATGACGGACCTTGGAAGGAGGTGGAGTGGCTGTGGCGGGCGCTGAGTGCTCCCTGTTCCCCCCGCGCCCCCCACTACTTCTCAATGAATACCGGGAATCGGTCCTTGGCACTCTTTTCATTGGAACAACTAAAATTGCATCAGGGCGACTAGAAGTGAGCCTTTGTTTGTCAGGGAAACGACGGGGGAAAATGAATTTGGGAAGGGTTCTATTTGTTAAGTGTTCAGGGATCTGCAGGTTCTGTAAAGCAAGACGATCTGCACTGCCAATGTCCATGGAGGCAAGGCCTGCCCCTAGAGGGCCCTTGCTGGCACCTTTAAGGAGGATTCTGCTGGCAATATTGTGGCGCTCGGTTACCATATTTGATATGGTGGAGTGCTTACATCCTGAAAGAATGCGAAGGGCACTGTCTGGCTCCCCATAGAGGGGACATTGTAGGCTGGTGGACATTTTAAAGCGCACTGCATGCTTTTGATTGAAGAGGGTAACTGTGCGGTAGTTGAAAACGTTTCGTTTCATTTTAAAAGGAAGTTTTGGCATGTTCCAGAAGGCATTGCTTACCTTTTTATGGACTGTAGGAAGTAGGCATTGGTAATAAGAGTAGTATCATGTCTTTGTGTTAGCATTTCCAAGTCTGTGTTTTGAGTGCATGTGCGTCCTCAGAGTATCACGAAAATTGGAAGTGTTTAAACTTTGGGGCAGGCGAGTCAGGGCGTTCTGATGTGCTTGCATGGGGGCGGGCAGCTTCCTCAAAGGCAAGCCTGGTGGTGTCATGGAAAGGATTGCCTTCAAGGTTTACAGAGGGGAAGGTTGTGTCTGCAGGGGTGTCATCACCCTGAATAGCCTGGTGTTTGGCAATGGCATCTGCGCATTCGGTACCCGCAATTCCAGCGTGAGATTTAACCTTGTAGAGATAAATAGGGGTAGGTGAATTGCGCACAAGCTGTATGAATATTTTTAGGATATGGCCTTGGACATGCTGGCATTGAAGCTCTGGATACAGTGTTTGCTTTCTGATTTGGAGGAGTGAAGAAAGGCTATCAGTAGCGATGTGAGAGTGGCCCTGGAGAATGGCAGCTGCTATTGCTGCTAGTTCAGCCCTTACAATTGTATTGGTGATCCCCGCTCCGTTTGGTTAGACATATTTGGGACTATCATTGTCAAGGTGGTGGACTCCTGCTCCTATTACTTGTCTTCCGAGGTGAATACTTGGCAGCTACCATCTGTGTATGCCCATTCTTTCCAATTCAGGACTTTTCGGACCAGGTATGGGCTAGATGCGGTAGGCGGCAAGAGGGGTTGTTGGATATGGACAATGTTCTTAGGGGTGTGTTGTTGGTCAGAGGGTAGTTTTTTAAACTTTCTGAAACCAGTCTCAATGCCTGGGTGTCTGGGGTTGAGAACTGGGTCATTGCTGATGGCTGTTTTCCACCAGCGTGCTTGAGGGATTTGTCGTGCTAAATCAGTGAGCCAAGTTGGTTGTTCTCATTTAGGCAGATTCTTGCTGCATTACGTACTGTAGCAATAGTATACTCCAGATACCGTGCAGAAATGGACTCATCACGCACCCCCCCCAAAAAGTAGTTATGCAATAACGCATCAACAGCGCAGCACAAAACTAATTATTTTACACAATCGCGCAAGGGTATCTTTTACCACTCATGATCCTCTCTCCGTCGAAATGTCAATTTTTGCAACCGCGCACCTTCAAAATAACTTTTTATTTTCCGTACACGCAGTCAACCCGCATGGCAAAAAACAATATTTATGCGCGGTGATTTAGTTTCTGCACGGTAGCGATAATTTGTAGGCTCCAGGAGAAGCTATCCATGAGATGGCAATCAGGTAGGGAGCATGTAAGGCTAGTGGATCTTCTATATCGGACTGCATGTTTCTGAATGTATAGGGTGCCTGTACGATATTGGAAGACAGTGCGTTTCGTTCAAGTTGAGAGAGCACTATATGCCAGCCATACCCACTTCACCTGCTTCCGAGTTCTGAAGGTACGTGAGGACACCAGGCCTGAGAATGAGGTGGAGGATTCCAAACAGCAGCACCGCCACCTCCACCGTATATCTAACCTCTCTTCTAGAATTGATGTGGGGAGGAGTCCTTTTCTTTTTCCTTTTCTAACTGGTTCTGTGGTACAAAAGTTGGAGGCAATGCTGACGCAATTCAGCACAAAACGCCCACCCAAGGGCTCGAACCCTGGACCACAAGGTAACACCAACCTGTTTCGATTGCTTGCGACTCATAAGAGCCTTGCGCTCTACCAACTGAGCTAGGCGGGCAGGACATGTGTTTGTCTTCCGAATTGGCCAATATATATATGCATTTTATATTGCAGCGCCATTAAATGTGCTGTCTCAACGCTGTGTGGGTCTCGACTTTGTGTGGGTTCCTTCTCTCTTTGTTTTCCTCTCTTGCTTCCAGTGGCCTCGCCTTTTTTCTGGGCTTGTGTCCTTCTTGGGCTGAACAGTTTTTCTTCCGCCGCTTGTTTTGGGTGGAGCCTGGGGTGTTGTTTTCTGCTTGAGTTAAAGTTTCCTTCCTGCAACTGCTCTCCCGCGTGCCTTTGGCAGCTTGGCCTTGCCTTGTCCTTTCTCCGTGGGTTCTCAGTAGGGCTGGTCCTTTTCTTGAGCTGTGTTTCAGCGTCTCTTGTTCTCGCTCTTTCTTGCGGCTCTTCTTTTGCTGTCAGGTCCCTGCTGGGGGCCGTTTATGTAAAAGCAAAAAAAAAAGCATTTTGTGTACAGCGCAACCCCTGTGGGCTCTCAGTAGGGCTGGTCCTTTTCTTGAGTTCTTTTTTCAGCGGCCCTCGTTCTCGCTCTTTTTTGCGGCTTTTCTCTTGCTGTCAGGTGCCTGCTGGGGCCCATGTAAAAGCAAAAGCAAAAGTTGCTCGTGGGTTCTCAGTAGGGCTGGTCCTTTTCTTGAGTTGTGTTCCAGCGGCTCTTGTTCTTGGCTCTTTCTTGCGGCTTCTCTCTTGCTGTCAGGTCCCTGCTGGGAGCCGCTCATGTTAAGCATAAAACATTGCTTACGTCGCTCCTTTAAACTCCTGCCCATGCCTCAAACAGAACCATACCCCCTTACCTCTTTCCTCGTATTTTCCTACGAGATCTAGGTTCACTCACCTCCAGCCGTCCTGATGCTATCCTGGTTACTCCTTACCATGCCAAACCCAATTCCTTTTATTCTTCCTCCTGCTCACACCATGTGTTCCTCAGCAGACACAGGACCACCACAGCTAACCACATGTACCAACTAAATGTAAACCAGCGGCATGTGCACTTGACTGAAATGAAGTACTGTGAAGACACGAGACCTGGACAACAGTTTGAGGCGGCACAGCGACAGTATGCAGACCCCTGCAAACTTATTAGTGCAAAAGCTGTGACTCCTCGTACCATTCAACTGGGCGTTGGTGGGACGTGTTCTGCTGAGCATACCCTTAACCAGTTTGAACAATTAGGGCTGAACCACCAACATGCCACGATGCTTGCCCGTAAGCTTCAAGCCCACTCTGTTCAATATGACTCATATTGAACAAGCTCGTGATAAAAAGCTCGTGGGCATCATGCCCACGAGCTTTTTACCATAGGCGTGCTATTGGAAACAAAAAATACTCACAGCCAGGTCCTGGGGCCGGGTGCTTTCAAGTTACCCCTCCAGATCCCCAAAGCAATTTCAGGTCTATAGCCTTGTGGTAAAGGAGATTCACGGCTGCTCTGAGCCAATGTGTCTCCTTTTCCTTTATTGACGTAAGGAGAAAAGAAAAGAAAAACTACGTAGGCAGAGGAAATTCTCCCTACATCAATTAAGGAAAAGGAGACACATTGGCTCAAAAGAGCCGTGAGTCCCCTCCGCCACGAAGCTACAGAAAGAATATCCTAATGGGGATCTGGAGGGTTATTTTAAGCATTCGTCTCCATAACCTGGCTGCAAGAAGTATTCTTGTTTTCAATAGCACGCCTAGTGGTAACAAGCTTGTAGGCATATTTTACAGAATGGGCATGAAGTCTGCAAGTTTAATGGCACGTTGGTGGTCAAGTCCCAGTTGTTTAAACTGGATGAGTGTATGTTCTATGTAACAAGTTCCACCAACGCCCAAGAGAATGGTATGAAGAGTTATGACTTTTGCACTAATGAGTTTGCAGAGGTCTGCATGCTGCCGCTGTGCCGCCTCCAACTGTTGTCCAGGCTTTGTGTCCTCACAGTACTTAATTTCAATCAAGTGCACATGTCGCTGCTTAGCATTCAGTTGGTGAGGCTGTCTTGTCTGCGGTTAGCTACGCTGGATTTCTGTAGGGTGCCATGCCTGCTGCGTAACACATGATGTGAGCAGGGAGAAAAAGGAGAAGAAGAAGTGGTTTTGGCTTGATAAGGAGTAATCAGTATAGCATCAGGATAGCTTAATGTGCGTCTAGATCTCTTAGGAAAGTTACGTGGAAAGAGGTAAGGGGGTAAAAACCTGTTTGATGCATGCGCAGGGATTTGGCGGTTGTGTTGCTCCAACCTAACATTACTTCCTATGTCTGTGTTAACCAAGCCTGCTCTTCAAAGGCTTTTGTAAGGGCTTTGATAATCATTCTTCCGGCAACATTAAGGAGAGTTTCCTCTGCCTATGTAGTTTTTCTTTTTCTTTCCTGTGTTGCATACAGACATGCATACACTCGAGACACATAATCCATAAAGATACAAGCCTGTTTCTTTGCTCCCACAACCCCCGGGAAAAGGTAAGCCCTAGCCTTCCACCTGGATGGGGCCTCTTGTTTACACCACCTCAGGCTTCCTCTTCTCCAGCTCTACCAACTGAGCTAGGCAGGCGGCCTCGTACTCAATTAGACATCCTGTTCTTTCATACATTTCCATTCAGTTGTGTCCAAGTGCTTTTCAAGGGCTACAATGGTCAAGGGGTTGGCCTACAGCCCAAGGCTCTGGCTGATCGGCTGCTGGTGAAACATTCTCAACCAGCACCAAAATTGGAACCAACTCTGGCAGTGCTTTTCTGCGCTGCCTGGTGTTATGGTGTAGGGGTGCTACATTGCTACGTTTCTCACAAAAATACTGTCCAGCTAGTTTAGGTTTACAACAGCTGGCCAGTCCTCTGTACATCCAGGCAGGCCTGCACATGCCTACATTTTTTGTGTCTGGCTTGCAGAGAACCTTCAAAATCTGGGCGGACCGCCCGGTTGGGCAGGGCAGCTGCCCTAAGCTGCTACTCCTGTCTTTTAGGTGGTGAGCCCCTAGCTAGCTCACTAGTTAGCAAACCTTTTTTTCACACACGCAGCCAGAAAGAAAGAAAGATCTACGCTTGCCATTCGGCCGCATGCATTAAGGAAAGAGCCTCCCAATGGCTCTCACCGACAGAGGGCATCTTTATCTCCACCCCGGCCACAAGGATTCGATCCGGGGACCTCCTCCTTGCTGTCGCCCTCCTCGCGCATGACCAAGGCTCTGTAACATGACGGTGGCTGAGCTCGACGCAGCCAGACCTGGCATGCGCAGTCTTTTCTTTTCCTTTCTTGTGCATCTTGCGCCTGTTTCTCCCTTTTTCCTAGCCAGAATTCTCTGTGGGTACCTTGCTTTTTTTGGTTGTAGATCTGTTCTCTCTTTCTCCATGTCTCCTTCTTACTGTCAGGGATGTGCTGGTCCGACTCCTCCAACTCAATCTTCCCCAAGTTGTTCAGCTGCACTTCACACCTTTAGCAAGTGGCCCTCCCCTTCCCCTCCATCTACCCTGATGATAACAGGGTGTTAAACCCAAGGGCAGTGGTGGCCGAGATTTCCTCAAGGGCATCAGCGTGCCTAGAAATATGAGAAGGAGCTCCAGAAGCACAACCACATCAACACCAGCATGTGCACTTGTGCGCATAGCTCAGGTCCCCGCCAACTCACCATCTCAGCCAGCCCCCAGCAGCAGCAGTGGCAGCAGCAGCATCAGTTCTGTAGCAGGAAGAGCTGCAGCAACAACAGCTGCAGTTGGGGCAGCAGCCAAATCCATGCTCTAGGGGATGCCCGAGATCACCATGTGGGCATCCATCAGCGTGCTTTGGTACATACTTTCTTCCGCATGCTCTGCGCTCTGCAGGATTTTGCACAAGGTGCCCAAGGCCATCTGCCTACAAGCTGGGATAGGATGACCCCTTCCTTACTGTGGTGTGGGCGTCCCAAGATGGGGCTAATGATGAGAGCGCGCAGGCAGACCTGCGTCTTCAATGGCCAGGGACAAGTTTGCTGGCTGTGCAAGCACCTTTCCTTATCAGGCGCTGGCGAGGGTAGTCTGAGGTTTAAGAGTCTGAGCGTCTTTTAGGGAGTGGGTGCCCTGGCCCTAGTCTGGAGTGGAATGCTTCTGGGGTGAAGGGGTCTCATGTTTGCTGTTATCAGCCACCCGTCATTATGTGTTGTTTGGCTGTATTAGCCTCCTGGCTTGTGGTTGTGCCATTTTGACATTTCCCTGATGCTTGGCCTTTCTGCATTGCCTCTCAATCTCCTGTGCCAACGTGTAAAATTCAGTCATTTAATTGGTCAATCATGATTTAACATTGGCAAATCGACATTTATCCACTGTTCCATAATATACAAGAAAGGAAGTGTGAGGAAAAGGGAATGTGGAATGGCAGGAAGGGTACTGCCAAGGAAAGACAGCAAGAAGGACATGCAGCAGAAAAGCAAGGAGGACAGCACAAGGGGAGGGGGAAAAAATCTACGTAGGCAGAAGACACTCTCCCCGTCATCAAGGGGAGGATTATAATGTGCATGCACGTGTGCTTGAGTAGTCTCAGTGTCAAGCCCTATGAGTAAATCGATTGGAGGGAAAATGCACGCAAGTTGTAAGAGCCATGTATACATAGCTTTTCCTTTGCGAGCCTTTGCAAGTCAGCTTTCCACTTTGTTATAATTCCACCTAGTTCAAGTGGTAACTACCTACAAAACGTTTACGGCATAATCTGGTCCAGCTTTACATGCTCATGCAGTTAGTATTTTTTGGAAAAGAAGAGTAAACTGCGTGGGCAGTGAAAACACTCCCCACATCAATCAAGCAAAAGAGGGTACCTAGGGCCGAGGCACCGTGTATATACCCTCACCAAGAGAAGAGGGAAAGAAGTCAATGGAGATCAGAGGGATACTAGCAGTAACCCATACCTTGTCTTGTCAGTGATAGCCTATTGAATGCATACTTCAAAATAAGGAGGAGGCTTCATCAGGAACACAAGGCTCAAGAAATGGTTTATCCGATTGACTCGCGCAGTGTAGACGCTTACAAAATGATGAGAACTCACAAACAACCCCTATCCCTGCCGACATTTGGACTCAACACCTTCAGCAGCACTTCTTTCAAACGCAAGAGAATGACTCTATCAGAGGGAATTTTGGTGCCAGGTCACCCCCCAACCAACAAATACTGAGTGGTCAGCTACAATCCAGACAAGCTACGCCACCTGAACTTGCAACCCACAGGACCCCTGTGGTAGATACAGGCAGAGGTCAAACATTGAGCCACCGACACAATCCAATCCCAGCTCCTACAATGTGCCAGATGCAGCAACTCTGAGAAAAAAAGAAAAGACTATGCAAGCCAGGTCCAGCTGCGTGCATTAAGGAAAGGTCCCCTAACTAGCAAGCTAGCTAGGGCCTCACCGACCTGAGCTCCTGTATATGAAGCAACATCTCTCGCATGAATGCTGGCTCTAGTCTTGGCTTTGATCCCTCTAAAATCCCTTCATCAAACGAGCAGAAAGAGGATGAACAAATGACCGAGGGCAGTGTCACACAGAAAGTGTTTTGTTCCCTTTTTTGGCGGATTTATTCCGCTTGCTATTGTCAGCTGGTGTGCTTCCACAAGCTTGGAAGAAACAAGATTACACCTCTATGTAAAAAAGAAGCCTTGCCAAACCTGAAACACAACCGGATGCTTGTCATCAATGGCTGTATATACAGGCTTTATGCTAATGTTGTGCATGACCTTCAGACAGAGTGGGCCCTTACTGAAGGTCACATTCCAGACACGCAATTTGGATTCTGCCCCATGAGGAACACCAATCTACCTCTTTTTATTTTGCAACATGCCCTTTCAACAGCCAGGAACAGGAAGAAAATATTGCACACGGTCTTTCTAAGCCCCCAAGCTGCTTATGACAATGTTCAGAGGAAGCGGTGAGGTGATTTATTCAGTGTTCGCACCCAGGATGACCCTTTTCCTTAATTAACGCTTGCATAGCTGTTCCTTTGTTCCTTTCAGAGGAAGCAAATGTGCACACACTTCCACGTGGGAACACTTGCAGAGAATGAAGACGCCTGATTACTTGCTGCAAGCCATCATGGCCATGCGCCAGGGGGGGGGGTATACATTCTTGTTGATGGGGACAAATCATCAGGTAAAGTGGCCCCAAACAAGGGGTTGAAACAGGGGTGCCCATTGAGCCCTCTTCTATATAGAAAAGAAAAAGGAAAAACTACGTAGGCAGTGAGAACACTCCCTACATTAAGTAAGGAAAGGGAAGGAAGGGCCTTGATGCACGCTGGTTGCTGTCCAGCGCAGACTTTTACTTTTAAAGGGAGACACACGGCTCTTTGAGCCAATGTGTCTCCCTCACCAGAGGGTAAGAGGGAAGCTAGTGTGGGTCTGATGGTTTTCTGGAAGCATGCGGCCCCAGGGCACTGAGTTATGCCGAGTATTTTTGATTTCAATGGCACGTCTGGTAGAGGTAAGTTTGTGTGCGTTTTGCACAGAGTGGGCACGGAGCTTTTGTGCAAGTTCGGTAGACCTTTGCATGTCAATCCCTAGTTCTTTAAACTGATCCAGGGTATGGGCAGTATAGATAGTCCCACCCACACCCAGGAGGATTGTGTGGAGAGTGGTCTCGGCACTTTGAACTTGTTTGTACAGTTTACTGTGTTGTTGATGTGAGACTTGTAGCTGAGCACCAGGCCTTGTATCTTCACAAAATATATTGAGTGGATATGGCGGACTTAAATGTTTAATTCATGAGGTTGCATGACTAGAATTGTGCTGCTCCTTACCTCTTCGTTACCTCGCATACTGAGGGGTACCCGATGTTTGGAGAAAAGAAAAGTCAAGTCTATACGCCAGCCAAATGGCCGCATGCATTAAGGGAAGGTTCCCTAACTAGCAAGCTACTAGTTGTTCGCTAGTAGCAAGGATGTTAGGGGGAAGTAAGTGGTTTATTTGGATTATTAGGGCAAGGAGTGACCGAGATAGCATCAGGGTAGCTGAAGCCGCATCTAGCTTGCTCAGGAATACTGGAGTCAAAGAGGTAGGGAGGTATTACACGATTAGAGATGATGTGCAGGTTATGCTGGGCCAGACGGTCTGCGCTGCCTACATTTATATGCACAAGATTTGACCCATAAACGCCTTCACTAACCAGTTTCAAAATCATTCTGCTGGCAATGTTGTGGCGCTCACTTACCATGTTACAGATGACGGGGCATTGGAAACCTGAGAGAATGTGGAGAGAACTATGCATATACATGTGGTGACATTCTGGGAGGGGGCACACAAGGCTAATGGATCTTTTGAAGCGGACTGCATGCTTTTGATTGTAGAGGGTGCCTGTGCAGTAATGGAAGATTGTCTGTTCCATCCAGGTTGAGAGACAGGATATGTTCCCAAACTTACCTATGACAATCCCCAATCCTGGCCTAGCCAGGAAATTGCTCTCCCTCAGAACACCTGGGACCTTCAAATTATTGCAGTCTGGAATACAGCTGCAAGGGTCCATTTGAACAACCAAAGCCCTACCTGGCTCCAAGGTTTAGCCAAGGATATTCCAGAAGCCAAATGGTTCGTTAAAAATGTTAGGAATGACCCCATCCGTAATGCAAATCAGCAATGCCTTTAGGAACATGTCCTGTATATCCACACCCATGAAGCACACCATCTTACAATATCGCACAGGCACCCTCTATAACCAAAAACATGCAATTCGTTTCAAAAGGTCCACTAACCCACTTTGCCCTCTCACAGGCTGTCATCAATTAGACAGCGCACTCCACATGCTTTCAGGCTGTCAAAATCATATTATCTCCAGCATGAAAACTGAACGCCACAATGTTGCTGGAAGAATGATCACCAAAGCTCTTAGCAAAAGCCCTTAAGGAGCAGGCTTGGTTAACATGGACATAGGAAGTGGTGATAGGTTGGAGCAACACAACCGCCAAATCCCTGCACTTGCATCAAATAGAACTATACCCCCTTACCTCTTTCCAAGAAAATTTTCTAAGAGATCTAGACTCACCTCCAGCCGTCCTGATGCTATACTGATTACTCCCTATAAAGCCAAACCAACTCCTTCTTCTCCTTCTTCCACCCGCTCACACCATCATGTGTTACGCAGCAGACGCAACCCCACACTGAGGGCCACAACAGCCAACCGCGTGAGGCAATCCCACCAACTGAATGTAAACCAGCGACATGTGCACTTGATTGAAATCAAGTACTGTGAAGACACGAGGCCTGGACAGCAGTTGGAGGCGGCACAGCGGCAGCATGCAGACCTCTGCAAACTCATTAATGCAAAAGTTGTCTCTCCACACCATCCTTTTGGGTGTTGGTGGGACCTGCTACACTGAACACACCCTTAACCAGTTTAAGCAACTGGGACTTGACCACCAACGCGCAAATAAACTTGCTCGCAAACTTCATGCCCATTCTGTCATGTATGCCAACAAGCTTGATACCACTAGGCGTGCTATTGAAAACAAGAGTATTTCTTGCAGCCAGGTTATGGAGACGGGTGCTTCCAATAACCCTCCAGATCCCCAATAGGATATTCTTTCTGTAGCTTCGTGGTGGAGGGGACTCACGGCTCTTTTGAGCACGGCCAATGTGTCTCCTTTTCCTTAATTGACGTAGGGAGAGTTTCCTCTGCCTATGTAGTTTTTCTTTTCTTTCTTTCTTTCAAAGCACACCGTTATGCCCGGGATAGGGAAATGTGAAAAGCTTCCTCTAGACAAGAAGCAAGTTGCCAAGGTCCCTGTAATTCAACCGCGAACATACCTGCCCCTGTTCCTTGTCAGTCCAATCCAAACCTCCAGCTCAAAGTTGCAGATTGGAAGTCCAGGGCCTACACAGACAGCAGCTGCCAGGTTCAGGACGGCAAGACAGTTCTTGGGGCAGGCGTGTACCATCCTATGAGTGGCTCCAAGAATCTAGTTGAACCCAGTGGCGCTGGTGTTACTAACACCATAGGAAGAGCTGAGCTGGCTGCAATAGCTGCCGCACTCACTCACAAACACACACACGTTGCCACAGATAGCCTCAGATCACTCCGCCAACTCAGGAAGCAAATCGTATACCCAGAGAAGCACAAACATCTTGTACAAGGAGATGTTCTGAAGACGATATCAAATCTTGCCCGCACCTCTCTCAAGGTCACATTTTTTTTCTATAAGGTCAAATCTCACGCTGGAATAGCTGGGAATGAATGCGCAGATACCCTAGCGCTGGCCCAGGAGGAAATCCCTTTCACAATACAACTTCAAGCCAAGTTGGCTGGCTTGGGAAGAGACAGATTCTAGGCCACCTCAATCCCACCCTTCCTCTCCTCGTCTGAGGTACCTCCCAGACCTTAAAAATGCTCTGAAATCCCATATGCATGTTAAGCACAAGCTGGGCTGTGCTGATTGGAATACAGGCTACTACACCTATTACCAGAGCTTGCTGCCTCATGTAAACAAAAGCATGAGCAATGCCTAAATGCCTTTTGGAATATGCCCAGTCTCTCAACTCAAATGAAACACACTGTCTTCCAAATTTGGATATTAATTCCGCACAGGCACCCTATACAATTAGAAACATGCAGTCCGATATAAAAGATCCACTAGCCTTACATGCCCCCTACCTGATTGCCATCACATGGACAGCGCTCTCCACATCCTATCTGGCTGCCAATGCCCCGTCATGTGCAACATGGTAACTGAGGTTCACAATATTGCTTGCAGGATGATTTTGAAACTGGTCAGTGAAGGCTCTTATGGGGCCAATCTTGTGCAGTTGGATGCGGGCAACACAACCCGTTTGGCCCAGCACGACCTGCAAGTCCCTGACCAAATCTTTAATCGTGCTGTACCTTCCTACCTCTTCAAACCCATGATTCCTATTCAAACCAGATGCAACTCCAGCCGTCCTGACGCGATCTTGGTCACTCCTCACCCCACTAACCCAAACAGGCCACCCACTCCACCCTCACACAGAGTACTGCGCAGTATGGGGAGAAGCACAACTCCAGCCCGCCATATCCATTTGATAGAAATGAAATACTGTGAAGATACGAGGCCTAGTGCCCAGCAAGAAGCCTCACAGCAACAACACAGCGAACTGTGCAAACAACTCCAAGGTGCAGAGATTACTATCCACCCAATCCTCCTGGGTGTGTCCGGGACTATTTACACTGCCCATCAACTTGAGCAATTCAAAAAATTAGGGACTCCCTAAGTCAATCGGATTGACTCTCAGAGATCTGAAACACTCGCAAGAAAACTCCATGCCCATTCTGTACAATTGCTCACAAACTTACCTCTACCAGACATGCCATTGAAAATAAAAACACCCATCATAACACTGGTGCCCTGGAGCAGCGTGCTGCCAGAAACCCACCCGATCCACATTAATTCCCCTCTCATCTTCTGGTGAGGGAATGTTTCGGAACCCTGGTCAAGCGTGAGGAGGGCTACAGCAAGGAGGAGGTCCCCGGACCGAATCCTTGTGGCCGGGATGGAGATAAAGATGCCATCTATTGGTGGGAGCCAGTGGGAGGCTCTTTCCTGAATGCACGCGGCCGAACGGCAAGCGTAGATCTTTCCTTGGTGAGACCCTTTCTAGCTTGCTAGTCAGGGAATCTTTCCTTAATACACGCGGCCTCTTGGCTGGCGTAGACTTTTCTTTTCTTTTTCTTTTTCTGGTGAGCGAGACTCACGGCTCTTTGAGCCAATGTGTCTCTCTTTCCTTATTTGATGTAGGGAGAGTTTTCTCTGCCTACGTAGCTTTTTCTTTTTCTTTTTCTATCAGGCTAGCCTCAAAGATAACAATCTGACTTCATGCCCATCCTGTCATGTATGCCAACAAGCTTGTTACCACTAGGCGTGCTATTGATAACTTATCACGAGCATGATAACAGTTGAACTGTAATACTTCTCGCAGCCAGGTTTTGGAGCTGGGTGCTTCCAATAACCCTCCAGATCCCCATTAGGATATTCTTTCTGTAGCTTCGTGGTGGAGGGGACTCGCGGCTCTTTTGAGCCAATGTGTCTCTTTTCCTTAATTGATGTAGAGAAAAAAAAAGAAAAGAAAAGAAAGAAAAACTACGTAGGCAGTGAAACACTCCCTACATCAATCAAGGGAAGGGGGCCACATTGGTGCACAGACCGTATGACCCACCCACCACGGAGTTCAGACCGAGAGAAGCACGGCAGACAGAATAAGACAACAGGTCCAGCAACGAGAAAAGAAAGCAGGATGAGGGAGAGTTTCCTCTGTCTACGTAGTTTTTCTTTTCTTTTCTTTCTTTCTTTTCTTTCTAACAGTCTGACAGAAACCGGTATTTCTAACGCTGGCCCAGGTGGCAACCCCTTCTACAATATTGCTTGGCTGGCTCGAGAAGAGGCAAGACTGAGTACACCTGAATCTTCCTCCCCCTTTCCCAATCTAATATACTTCTCAGACCTTAAGGATGCTTTGTAATCCCACATGCATGCTAAACACAGGCTTGGATATGCAGTTTGCAAGACAGGTTGTTACACTTATTACCAGAGCTTGCTACCTCATGCAAACAAGGGCATCAGCAATGCCTTCTGGGACATGCCAGATGTCTCAACCGCATGAACCGCACAATCTTCCAATACCGCACAGGCACCCTCTACAATCAAAAACATGCAGTCCGCTTCAAAAGATCCACTAGCCTTGTATGCCCCCTCCCAGAATGTCACCATATGGATAGCCTATCCTGAGTGCTCTCCACATTCTCTCAGGTTGCCAATGCCGTCATCCGTAACATAGTAACTGAGCGTCACAATATTGCCAGCAGAATGATTTTGAAAGTGGTTAGCGAAGGCTCTTATGGGTCAAAACCCTTACAAATGGATGTAGGCAGCGCAGACTGTTTGGCTCATCATGACCTGCACATCAGAGCAAGCCTCTAACCGTTTTATACCTACTTACCTCATTAACCCCAGCATTTGTGATCAAGCTAGACGCACCTCCAGCCGCCCCAATGCTATCTTGCTCACTCCTTGCCCTGCTAACCCAAATAGACCACCTACTCCCCCCTCACATCGGGTACTCCGCAGTATGAGACGGAATGAAGAAGTTTGAAGCAGCACAACTCCAGCCAGGCAACTTCATGAATTGAACATCCAAAACCGCCATATCCACTTAATAGAAATCAAATACTATGAAGATACGAGGCCTGGTGCCCAGCTAGAAGCCTCGCAGCAACAACACAGTGAACTATGCAAACGACTTCAAGGCGCTGAGATCACTCTCCACACAATCCTTCTGGGTGTGGGTGGGACCATCTTTACTGCCCATGCCTTGGATCAACTTTAAAAAACTAGGGATAACCCGCAAAGGGCTACCAAGCTTGCACGAAAGCTCCATGCCCACTCTGTGCAATATGCGCAAAAACTTACCTCTACCAGGCGTGCCATTGAAATCAAAAATACTCAGCATAACTTGGTGCCCTGGGGCCGCATGCTTCCAGAAACCCACCAGACCCACACTAGCTTCCCTCTTACCCTCTGGTGAGGGAGACTCACGGCACTTTGAGCCAATGTGTCTCATTTTCCTTGATTGCTGTAGGGAGTGTTCTCACTGGCTACCTAGTTTTTTTTTCATTTTTTTTCTTTTCATTTCCAGAAGGCATTGCTAATGCCCTTATTTGTGTGAGGTAGCAAACTCTGGTAATAAATGTAATAGCTTGTCTTGCTGTTTGCATAGCCAAGCCTGCATGTTGCATGCAAATGGGATTTCAAGCATCCTTAAGGTCTGGGAATTACAGCAGATTGGGAATAGGTGAGGAAGGTTCGGATATGCTCGATCTTGCCTCTTCCTGAGCCAGCCAGGCAATATTGCATATAGGGCTGCCGCCAGGCCAGCGCTATTTTTCGCTTTACCGAGATTTTTTGGTGTCAGTCAGGTTGTTGTCCTTGAGGCTCAGTATTTAGCGTTAATTGCCGTTTTCCATGCCACATAAAGGGGCAGCAAGCAGAGCCGGATGACTGATCAGATCTGATGACATGCTTCTGGGCGCAAAAAAGCACTAGTACAGGTGCTAGTGCGTGACCCTGACTAGGTTGTCCTCAGGAAAAAGGAGAGAAAACTATGCAGGCAGTGAATCGCTCTCTTGAGTGCTAGGGCTTGCGAAGTCAGTGACCTACACAGATGTGCCAGACCCATATGCAAACTCCATGCCCATCTCGCACGGCATGCGCACAAATTTGTACTAAAGAACATGTCACTGAAAGCAAATCTGCTGATCAAGCTTTGAAGCCCTCCTAATACCCACTCGTTTTCCTCCGATTTGCGCACGTGGGCATTGTTGGGGCTACACATGCCATTTGTCATCCCGGCGCTACATATTTGCTTTGTTTTGAAGTATGTGGAGCTGAACCATTGGTGTCAGGGGCATTTGGGGCTACACACGCTTGGTTTAAGGTTACAGGTACATGTTTGCTTTGTTCGAGCTTTGTTTGAGCGCATGTTGCTTTCGTCCCTCTGGCTGCTGAGTACTGCTTCATTGCACAGCCATAGCTTCATTGCAATCAAGGCAAGCATAAAGTTGCAGATGAGCCTGAATTATATGGCTGTCTTTGAATCGTGCATGTACAGAACATCCCACACTAACGCACACTCAAAAACATGATGTGGATTTCCTTCTTCAGTGAAAATGTATAGGCTAGGATGGTCTGGTTTCTATACAGCCTGTAGTGCAGGCATATCTTAAGTGCAGATGAGCAGGGACTCGGAGTTGCACATAACATATGGTTGATTTGGAATAACTATGAGCAATACAACCAAATACAAGCTTTTCTCTTGCCCAATACATGTTTTTTGGCTGAGATGGTCTGGTTTGGTTGCACGCATCTGTTTTACGCTTCAGCAAAGCCGCCGTCCTAGGCAAATACGGCAACCTTTTTCTTTCCCTCCTTTTTACTTTTTTGCAAAGGGTACTTGCAACTGTTTAGAACGAATATGCCTCCCTTTCCTCAATTCACGTTGGGGGCGTTTTCAAAGCCTATGCAGCAATACTTTTCGCACTAGCATCCCTGATGCAATTTTAGTTGTTCCAATGAAAAGAGTGCCAATGACCAATTCCCGGTATCCATTGAGAAGTAGAGGGGGGCGCGGGGGGAACAGGGACACTCACAACAGCCACAGCCAATCCGCCTGCTTCCGAGGTCCGTCACCCTAGCCAGCTCCTTCCAGAACTAAGGCACATCCATCTTGTGGAGGTTGAACGCTGTGAAGACACCAGGCCCAAGGAGCAGCTTGAGGCCTCCAAGCAGCAGCATTTGCGACCTTGTCGCCATTTTTTAAGGGCCTCAGCTCAAGTTACCCTCCATACCGTTCTCATAGGTGTGGGCGGGATCATCTATGCCCCTCACACTTCAGAGCACCTTAAAGAGCTTGGTCTTGACAATTATACAGCCACCAAGCTTGCTCTGAAGCTTCTTGCTCATTCTGCTTGTGAACTTGGTCAAGTTAGCAAGTTTAGCACAGGACGCGCTATTGAACAGACTCTCAACTCTCATCACCAAGATCAGGCACGGGCTACTGCTAGCAGCTCTCCTGATCCTTATTAACTTCTTTCTTTTATTTTTTTGGTAGAGGGGATACACGGTGCATCGGCCCTAGGTATCCTCTTTTCCTTGATGGATGCGGGGAGCGTTTTAACTGCCTGCAAAACTTTTCCTTTCTTTCTTCTTTGCACCAAGTTAAGCATCCTGAGAGAAAGCAGTTGTAGACTCCAGCACCCAACTTAACTCCATCAAACTAAGTTTACATAGCAGGCCTATCTGAACTAATGTGCATCACATTTTTAGAGGGCTCGCCTGCACATCTTGCACATGCCAGGATGACTACGGACACTGTAAGACCGTCCTTCTCCTTTCATGGATGGTATTATTCAATACATTTTACTTATGTGAGGCGCTAGCGCATTTTCGCACTCACACATGAATGCAGCAGCACCACCAGCAGCACCATGAACAGCAGCCTTCACAACAAGTACTGCTCCCCTGGAAATCGTCCATTCCTGGCTTTCACCATTGAGACTCTTGTGCAAGGCCGCCATTAAATAATGCCAAGGTGCTGGTGTGCATGTAAGCGAGCGCGCACGAGTGTGTGTGTGTGTGTGTGTGTGTGTGTGTGTGTGTGTGTGTGTGTGTGTGTGTGTGTGTGCGTGTGCGTGTGCGTGTGCGTGTGCGTGTGTGTGTGTGTGTGTGTGTGTGTGTGTGTGTGTGTGTGTGTGTGTGTGTGTGTGTGTGTGTGTGTGTGTGTGTGTGTGTCAGCAAGGACAGCATACGCATCCTTTTTCCCACATCTAGATGGAATTGACATCAACACTCTCGATATCCTGCACGACATTTAAATCCCGGCTGTCGGTCCTGCGTTGAGGACACGAGAAGAGGTAGGCAGGTCGGTATGTTTATGGGAATGTCAAGCACTGATTATAAGGCCTTTGGGGAGCGTCTGCGTTTGAGGTCC
Source organism: Dunaliella primolecta (assembly GCA_914767535.2). NCBI lineage: Eukaryota > Viridiplantae > Chlorophyta > Chlorophyceae > Chlamydomonadales > Dunaliellaceae > Dunaliella > Dunaliella primolecta. The sequence goes on along the minus strand of OU611753.1, from coordinate 5,560,746 downwards.
CCCGTCTCGGCTTTCTGTCGGTTGGTAAAAGTTGGTTTGGGACAGACAAAACTCGTAAGTCGTCCTCTCTCTTTCAATTCCCTCTATCTCGGTTCCGGTTTCGTTTCCCAGTTTCCCCACCCACAACCATGACCACCAAGCTGTACGTCGGTGAGTGCCTGCTCTGTGCTAAGAGTGTGCCGGTGTTGGTACTGGGGCGGCGACCCTTTCCAGTATCCCCCCTCATCTCCGCTTCTCCCCCGTCCCGCCCCTGCCTTGCTGCCTGGGCTGCCTCTGCTTGGCCGTGGTGCAGCATCACTGCCGCAGGGGCGTGTGGGGGGTGAGTGCCTGGGAGCGCCCCTGATTTTTTGCCCTCTTGGTCCCTCCACCTCCAGGTAACCTGCCTTGGTCCGCCACCCGCGAGGACCTCAGCGGCATGTTCTCCCAGTACGGCCCTGTGGAGGATGCCTTCATCCCCACCGGTGAGTGCGTCTACCTGCTTCCTTCCTAAGGATGACGGAGAGGGGGGAGCATCATGCGTGCGTTGGCCCCATTACACCAGACAGACCGCATTTTGTCGCGGAGCAGCGAGCCCCCGACACACCCTGATCGCACTGGCATTGCGCAGTGGGTGGGGCGCTGCGTCCATGCAGCTGATTAGAGGTGTCGAAGGGGGGTGTTTTGATGTCGTAGATGATGATGATGGTGATGATGCATGGGCGCCATTTGCATCCCCCACTCCCCTCCACTGCATTCCCCTTCGTCTCGCCCTCCCGCACTGTTCCATCGCTGAATGCTGCATTGTGCTCATGGCGTTGCTTCCCGCAGCTGGTCCCCTCAGGCATTCGAGGCGCATCGACTTAGATATTTCGACACCACCTTGACTCGTCCCTCAAACCTCCTCCCCCTCCTCTCCCACTTGCCAATGCAGATCGCGAGACCGGCCGCCCTCGTGGCTTTGGCTTTGTGACCATGGAGTCTGGAGCTGCCATGGCCGCTGCCCAGGAGCTGAACAACACTGACTTCATGGGCCGCACCATCCGCGTGAACGAGGCTGCCCCCCCCGGCGAGGGTGGTGGCCGCGGCCGTGGTGGCTACGGCGGTGGTGGCTATGGCGGTGGCCGTGGACGCGGCGGTGAGTGGGGATACCGGGATGTTCCGATGTTCTGTAAGGGTTTAGGTAATAACAGTCCGACAGGTGCCCATGCAATTTTGCCCATCCCCGCCTGCACTTTCGCCTCTCACAAGTCTTATATAGGATATGCCCTTTCTGGGTTTGATGCTGGTTGGGAGGGTGTGGGATGCCATGTTTCTCCCAGAATTCACCTTAGCGGTTTTTCTTGTTCTCATTACATTAAGCATCAGAGAAGAGTACTGCCTGTTGTGCTGCCCTTCTCATTGCAGGCTTTGACTGTATGTGTGGGTTGGTTCAATGCCTCCTTCTGTCTCCCTGGAGCCCCATGTTCAAGTAGCTCTGCTCTCCCTGTGTCTGTTCATAACTCGATGAAAATTGAAGTGTCCAGTACTTTACCTTACATAACGTGGAGTCATGGGGGCAGACCAATTCATATCACCTGAACCACATGCTTACATGGACAGGCTCCTATTTTTAAGTAAAGTTATCACCAGCCTCTTGTCTATATCCATTGCAGCCTGGTTGTCGAAAATTGGCAGCCTGATGTTTTCACCCATTGAATGCCTGCTTGACATGGAAGAACCCCAGACGTGTACTTAAACGGTTGGCTCTTTTCTCACACTCTGTGTACTACCACTGCCTTGCCCCTCCTTGCTCTCGTCTCGCCTTTAAATAAATCACTCAGGCTACGGATATGGTTACAATGGCGGTGGGTTCACTGACAGCTAATGCATCAATTTGTCTCTCCTGCCCTGCTGTCACCTGCACTGTATCTGTGGAGTGAATTTCCTGGCTGACACTCTCACCCTGACCTGTCTTTCAAATCTGTGCTCACTCTGGATGCTCTCTTTCCTTATCATTGCTGTAGGTTACGGCGGCGGCGGCTTCGGTGGTGGTAAGTGCAATTAAATTAAAATTTACACTCATTTCGTGCTGCTTGACTCCTTTCCTTGATTGTCAGGGTCTGCTGGACAGTGTCAACCCTCATTCAGGTTTGTCCATGTGCTCAGTAGTTGCCTCTATGCTCCTTCCTGTGTTTGCAGATATGGGTGGTGGATACGGTGGTGGCTACGGCGGCTATGGCGGTGGCTACTAAGCGCCACTGTGGCCCCAGAAGCAGTACTTCTGGATGAAGCTTTCCCTGAGCCCCTCCCGCCCTATTTCTCTGTATCACAGCAGCTTGACTCTCAGCTGCATCATAATACCTCCCCTGTAGGACTGCATCAGCCGCCTGGCTGCGTGTTGGGGCCGCAGGTGTGCTGAGTGGTGAAAACGAATGATAATGCCCCTGTGCTGAGACTCTGGCTGGAGTTGGGGGGTTGCTTGTGTGGGCAGGTTCTGCAAGCACCTCCCCTCATGTACATAGACTGTGCTCTCCTGAATTGCCATTCTTCCGAAGAACAAGTCGATTCATTGTTGGCTGGTTTTGAATTCCGGGCTCATGTTTTCCCATTCACATGACTTGCAGGGGGGGGATTAGTTGGGTTGCAGCAACTGTGTTATGTCTGGTTTTGATGTTATTCGTATGCATGTCCGATAGGAGGGAATTCAATGAGAGAGAACTTATGTGATGTATGAGTAGTGTATGTTTGCAGGATCTCCAGCAATTTTTATGACCTGTACCTAATGATCTGCCCCCGACATTTAATTGCGTGCCATCACCTGATGCACCCTGTTCTCAGCTGTTTGTGGACTGTACTGCTGATTTGGATGGACTTTGATTCTTCTGCGGCGCGTTATGTAATCGGGTTCTGGCTCTTTGGGTGTGTCCTGAATGCAACAGCGTCCCCACTTGATAGTAAACCGTAAGGTTTTCTCTTGGGGCAAGGTAGAATCATCTGTGATTTTGGAAACAAGACACAGGGCTATTATTGGCTTCTGCAAGAAGGGACAAGGACACTGTAGGCCAGGTACAGCTTTGTACCTGCAGACAATGGCAGGGTAGCAGGAAGTGCTTGCAATCAAACTGGTCTTGTACAAATGTCAATTGGTTAAGTGAAGCATCTGAAAATGGTGTTAAAGGCTATGTCAGTCTGCATGAAAAGGGTTACAAGGGAAAAAGGCATCAGGAAAGGCGTTTGCCTGCAAGCCTATTCATAATGGTAAAGTTATGAAAAATTGAAGTTTGTTTGGAAGACTGTATTATGAAAATGTAAAGGACTGCATGAAAAGAACATAACCTAGAAACTTCTAGAAGGAGGGTGCCTAGACTGGTGCTTCTGCATCAAAAAAGTGATGGGCTCTAGGATCGAGCCATGGGCATTTTAGGTCATTTTTTACCATTTCCAGGAAAATGGGTGCCAAAACACCTGCTCTGGCCCAAATTCTGCCCATTTTTTGGCTCTAAGGTTTTAGGTCAAGCCTGATCCTTCTGAGTGAAAATAATGGGGGGGCAGATTTTGGTCCGGAGCACTAAAGAGCATGGTCACCTGTGCGCACGCCGCACCTGCTAGGCAAAAGTGGTGTGAACAGGGAAACCACGTCGGAATGTTGTAGAGCATTACTGGCCTGCTTTCTACCGCTTTCTGACCCCTGGCTTTCTAGAAACACGAGAAGAGTATCGACAGAAAGTGTGGTTTCTGGAAACCGGGGTAGGAAGCCACATGGAAAGCCAACTGCCGGCTTCCCACCCCGCTTTCTAGAAATCATGCTTTCTATTGGTACTCATCTCGTGTTTCTAGAAAGCTGGGACCAGAAAGCGGCAGAAAGCGGGCCAGTAAGCCTTCCACTTCTTCTTCTTTTTAGAAACTCAGTATGCCCTCTAGGTACCCTTTGCTCAGCAGCCTAGCTTTTGTGGCTGCAAGCTTATCAAATCCTATTGTAAACTTTGTACCCTTTTAAGTTTCAGTCTTGTACTGCCACTGCCAATTCACTGAGAGTCTGGCAGACTTAGTGAGTCCTGCTCAGTTCACTGAGGCAGTAAAAAAGAAATGACCGCCGCGGCCACTGGCAATCATTGCCAGTGATCTGCAGATATGGAAAGCGAATTGCAATATATTGCTCAGCGGAAGGCTCCAAGTGCCATTATAAGTTTAACTGAAAAGGAACACCTCACGAGAAATGGATGCCACTGCCAGTGTCAATGAAATGTCATTACCGTCACGGTGACTAGTGACTAGTGCCACTAGTCAGTGACAGTCACTACAGCATGGCACGGTGCAGCTACTAGGTAGTACCCATTGGGGTCTTCAAGACTCCAAGTTGGCAAGACCTACAGACCAACAGGAAGCACACTGTTCAAAGCTGGCAGCCTACTTCTTATCCTTCTTTTGGGCAGCCTGCTTAATCGCCTCCCCCTTGGCAGCCCCCCTCTTGGCAGCAGCTGCAGATGGTCTGGAAGCAGGCACTTCCTGCTCTGAATCCGAAGATGACACGTCATCTGCAGAGTCGGTGCTGCCCATGTTGGACGGTTTGCCTTCCTCATCCTCGTCGTCCTCATCCCCATCTGAATCGTACTCCTGGAATTCACAAAGTGAACGATGGATGGATTGCAGAGGGGGAAGGCTGCTGAGGAAATGAATTCTTGGTAGTGAAATTGCTCATGCTAGCAAACTGAGCTCCGGCATGTTGTGAGCACAAGAAGCACACTGGAAGCTACTCCCAGCCAGCAATTCAAAGACATCATGCCTCTCTTGTAAAGAATGCGTACAGTTCACAAAGTGAGCAATGGATCTGAGAGCCACGTGGGATTGGGCCAAGCTGCGGAGCAGGAAGGAATTCAGCATTCTTGAAAGTGAAATCGCTCATGCTAGCAATCAGAGCTCTGGCATGTCTGCAAGCACAAAAAGAACACTGGAAGCTTCTCGCAGTGGTATTCCAGCCAGCAATTCAGAGACATCATGCCCCTCCTGTACAGAATGCGTAAAGGCGGGCGATGTGACTCTTTTACCTAACAAGAGCTCCTCAGCTCCTCTGCAGGGGAGGATGAGCATGCCTTGCTCTTTAGACTTCTTCTTCCTCCTCCTCGTCGCTCTCAATGAGCGCAAGGTCGTCTGGCAAGTGCGGGCCTCCAAGGTGCAGCTGAGAGTCCAGATGAGTTGCTGGGGCATGCTGTCTGTGGCGACTCTGGGCCAGCCAATCAGGCTGCAAGCACATAGTGGGTTAAAACTCCGTTGTATGTAATGGGGCCCAGGAAATAGCAATCTCCTACAGGGGGTCAACTGCCAAAACAAAACGAAGGCAATGGGAGGGGAAGAGCTAGAACAGCAAAAGGCGGTCTGCAGAGCAGAAAAGTTGGGGCACCAAAAAAGACAAAACGTTCCTGGAAGGAGCCATGGCTGAATCAGACTCACCCTACATGCAGGTTAACAAGACAACAGCCCCAGAGCGCTGAACAGAGGGAAGCATGCAGCTTACAACCAGGACTGAGCCCACAACACAGGAAAGGAGGGGTTTAGGACGTCAGCAAGAGCCAACTGCTAGGAGGGAGGGCATGAACGCAAGAAGGGGGAAAGGCTAGAAGGGCACAAAACATCCAAACGAGTTTGACCGGGCTGGAGCAAAAAGGGGAAAAGAGTAATTAGCAGGCTTGCCATAATGTTCATGCAAGTGTCAAGATGTGCAGGCAGCCACATCAGCAGAAAACTCTGAAAGGATCAGGGGGTTCACATTACATGCAGCATCAATTAGTACGTTCTTTGTATCCAGCCTTTGTTGCTGTGCACATATATGCACCTCAGGCTGCTCACCAAGCAGTAGTTCTTTAAGGCACCCTCGGTCTCGTCACCCAATGCTGCGGCCACCAAGGGCAGCTGCTCCACTCTCTCCTCAGGCCCGAGCTCGTGCACCTCATGTTGATCAGGTTCTGCGCATGTGAGCGTACATGCAAACATGTGTACACGAGAAAGAAAGGGTGTGTGTACGTATGTGTGTACGTCCGTTCCATCCTGGTGCAGGCAAGGCTCTCTGCGTGAACGAATTTCAAGCACAGTCCAGAATGTTGCCCTACGCAAATGCCTAGGGGCAAAGGGGGACCCTCTCCCCACCTGCATGAACCCTGCTTCCTTGTGGAAATCATTCTCGGCAATATCACCAGTGGACTGACCAGGACTGCCATGGGGCTCAGCAGCTCTCGCCCGGCTTCGCAAGGAATTTGGTCATCCAGCTATGTGCATTATGTAGTGTGCAGGGTGCATGATTGCAGAGTGTCTGCATGCAGTGTGCATGATTGAATGTGTGCATCGTCAGTGTGCGCGTGTCGTGCAGCGTGATGCATGCAGTGTGCAGTGTGCAGCGTGCAGTTTGCGCATGCACGTGTATGTGTATGTGATTATGCTTCAGCTGCACAGCGTGCAAGTGCGTGCGTGTGTGTGTGTGTGTGTGTGTGTGTGTGTGTGTGTGTGTGTGTGTGTGTTTGTGTACACACAGAAATGTGTGTATTTCTCCACACAAACACGACCATTTTTCACCAAACCACTTGCAATGCAACCATGAGTACATGCCTCACATCTCTATGCAAGAATATCAGGTGTTGGAGCAGTGTGGCGTAAGGAAAGCAGTCCGTCATCACTTACCATGCAGCCTGCATCTCCGTTCTAACCGCACAGTGCAAACTGCGGTGTGCTGTCAAGTCCAAAGGATTGTGCATCCTTCACTCTTCATGATTGCATGCAAAACAGGAGTCCGCTGGGGGTGTGTGCGACAGCATCAGACTTTTGTTCTGCAGCAAGAACGCGTCATCCAATTAGACTAACATGTTTTATTATTTCAACTAGCATGCGCACGTGTCAAGACGCGCAATCAAGGCCACTCTGGGATTCGTCCACCAGTTTTGTGAGGGCGCCTTGGACATGTGATTAAGTGTTATAAGTAAGTAATCGATTAGAAACAGCTTTGTCTGAATCTCATGCGAAGGCGCTTTGATGGGTTTTGTCCAGGGTAGCTGGCATTCGGAATCTGAGGTCTAGGTCTGTCGTTCAAAGGCCACTGCAAGTTTACGTCCAGGTGCTATGTTTCGGCGTGACTGGGCTAACTTTTCGATGCCATTTATACACCACATGTGCAAGTCTGGCCAGTATGGGATCTAGGTCCTGGGGACCAGGTCCTACACTTTGCAGGGCTTGTTGGCATATTTGAGATTGATTGAATGCTTGCTCCAGACTGGGATAAACTCTTTTGATTCACATTGTGGTCAGTTATAAAACTCTGTGCTGCTTTCTACTTGACTCCCTAGCCTTTCCAGGCTTTCTACACTTTCTGGCAGGCTTTCTGTAAAGCCTTGTGTCTGGGCCTGAAATTTTTCCATTTTCCTTGGTTCCAAAGATCTGATAGGGCTTCCATGCCTCACAGACAGGCAACTCGCCTCAATTAGGAATGAAATTCACTAGGGGCATGAAATGAGCAGTCTGGCTTTCTGACGCTTTCTGACACTTTCTGGGTGGAAAGCGTGCCGCTTTCTGGACTCACTTTCTGGGTAGAAAGCGACCTGTAAAGCTTAGAAATCCAGACCGGTAATGCTCTACAACATTCCGACGCAGGCAAGCTCTGTCTTTGGCCACAACCTGAGTATGAGGGCATGCTGAGTTTTCAAAATTTCTTTAAACATTTTATCTGTCCCAGCAAAAGTGTCGCGACCCCAGATGGTGTAGTGGTTGCTCTGCTATGTTAACTCACCATTTTCCCTGCCAAAATTGAGGTTCGGGGAGCGATTTCCTGGACCCCCGCCCCAGCACCCCGGACCCCCCAGAATGTGCTCCTGATAAAGTGCCCAGCCATCGCTGCTGGTCAGGTAAGCCGGGGCGGAGCTTCCTGGAGACCCCATTTTGGCAGGGGTTTTGCTTGATTTCTGGCCCCACACCCTGGACACCCCCCGGCACAAACTGAGTATGCAGAGTTGCTACAGGGGTTTACATTGGTTCACCTACAGCCCGATTATCTGGCTGATCAGTCGCTGGTGAAACATTCTCAACCAGCTATCACAAGGTTAACAAGTAAACAAGCTTCTACAAGAAGTTTAAAAAGAAAGACTGCTGTATGCCATGCTGTGCTTGTTTCCGTTTTGTTCAAGTGCTGTGTTTTGCATATGCAAGATACGTGTGGCTTTGCTCATTCTAAGTGCTCAACGTAACGTTCCACACACAAATACAATACGAAATGGGCAAGGTCAAGCTGGAGAACCATGAAGTACATTTTGGCCTACACTCAAAACACTCTGGAACCACAAAGTCTGCGTTGGCATTAACATGCAGCTGCAAACGTACGGGTTTACGGGTTTACAACGGGTTTACAATGGTGGCCTACAGCCCGAGACTCTGGCTGATGGCAGCTGGTGAAACAAGCTCAACCAGTATCAAAAATTGAGACCAAGTCTGACACAAATCTAAGAAGTCTGTATGAGTCTTGGTTTAGGAAAGCATTGATCTCAGAATCAGTGATAGTATGATGGCAAGCCAAGAATGGAATAAAGTCAGCGTTTGAAGGCGGAGCAAACACACGCAAAGTCTTAAACATCTCCTCAAAAAGTTCCTTGTATCTCGTGCGTAGCTCACGCACCTCAGTACATTTGCAAAAGAAAAGCACATGTTTTTCATCCTGGACTTCCCCACACTCACACTTATCACAGATACTTGAACCCCCAAGCCATTTACCAGACTCCACTCTCAAGTGATGAGCACGCAATCTAAATCTGCTAATGTTTCTCAAAACATGCTTGTCCAAATCCTTGAACAGATACGAGGGGATACAAAAAGGAGCACCTCTGGGACCACTCTCAGAATTCCCACACCACTTATGGTACGTCACTACCTTCTTGTTAACTGCACGAGGACAAAAAACATCGGCCCCTCTCCACACTTTCTGCTGTCTGTATCGCAAATCACCAATGAACTCTTGCATGGGGATTTTCTCAGCTCTCAGCATGTTCTGTTTGAACGAATCACCATTCCGCATCCCACCAAAAGCATTAGAAACTTCAGCAGCCCAGCAAGAGGAATCAAAAGAAGCCAGACTTAAATCAGCCCTCAGCACACGACGCAAGACTTCACTATTGGAGTCAAGCATGCTATTAAAAAACTTGATGGAGGCACGGAACCAGAAGAACTGCAGAGGCTCCTGGCCACACTCTCTCAACACCGGCCAATTTGTAGTACTGTTCTTTACTCCAAGAATGCGCCTCAAGGAACACAGATGTCTTTTCTGCAATTGACTATCGAACTCACTGCCTTCTCTCAAGTAATGAGTTCCCCACACCTGGCACGCATACATCCCAGCAGGAATGCCATACACCTTAGATAACCAGAGCATAGCATGAGGCCTGTTTTTCAGGTCATGACCCTTGGCAAACTCCGAAATCCTTCTCTGTGCAGCCATATAAGGCCGCACCGCATGCTCCTCAGCTACCTTAAAATCCATCTTTTTATCCAACAGCACTCCCAAATATTTGAACCTGTCCTTCTCTGGAAGGACCACTCCATCATACGTAAAAGGATTCTGCAGAGGAGAGACAGACGTACTGTTGAAGTGCACCACCTCAGACTTAGCTGTGTTTACAGTCAACCCTTTTCTCTGAGCATACACACGGAGTCTGTCCAGCATCTTCTGCATTTCACCAGGGTCATTCGTAGTTAATCCAAGGTCATCAGCGTACATCATGTGGGACACACCATTCACTCTATCACCAGTCACAGCACCCTCAATGCCCTCACTTATCTCTCTGCCCATATCATTGATGTACAGAGAGAAAAGAAGGGGGGACAAAGGACAACCTTGCTTAACACCGTTCGATGGCTGCACGCGCGCCCTTTTCTCACCATCCATTAGAATGTACTCATCATTATCATACATGTCTCTGATCACACTGAGCAGAGGAGTCGGCATTGCATTGCGCTGCAAGTGAGACCAAAGCTGCTGTCTGGGCACGGTGTCATAAGCTTGAGAAAAGTCAATGAAAGCAACGTGCAATCTGGAAGAATTCCGTGGCTTCAATTTTTTCGCAGCATGCTTGAGGTGCCTCAGAATGAACAGAGGATGCAGAGTGCTCCTTCCTGGAAAGAAGCCAAACTGCGTGTCCGGAATCTTTCCCTTTTTCATACACCAATCTGTCACCAGATTTTTCAGCACATTAGCATAAATCCTATACATTACACCGCTAACCGCAATCATCCTATAGTTCCCAGGTTTCAGCACTTCCCCTTTTTTGTGAATGGGGCTCAACTTGGCAACCTTCCAGCACGCAGGCACTTTACTTTCAGTCAGTAACACTTTAAAAAGACGAGCCAACAGAGGCACCAGCACATTTACTTGTTTGGTTTTATTCCCACACTGCACTGGCAAGCACGCATGCTTAAGAAAGGGAATCGGGATCGCATCAAAGCCTGAAGAGGCACCAACATTCAACTTCTGAAATTCACTACCCAACATACCTTCTAACACAGATACATCAGGGATCTCAAACTCATCTGGCTCCGGAGCCCACCCAGACTGCGCGCCCCGCCTGAGAAGGACCTCAGGTGGAAGGTTGCGCCGGCCCAGTGGCACAGCCATATCCCTCGCAGCCATATCCCTCGCTGCAAACGTACAACCATGAGCCAACCGGTACAAGGCACCTGATAGAGCACGTTCATGACAGCACACAGCAGCCATGACAGACACATGCATGCCCGGAGCCAGAATTCGAGCCTGCCAAAGACCTACATGGCAAGCCCGCAGCCAACATAGTCCATGCCCGGCCTAGAGACTGCTAGAATGGATGTGTGTGCCTCATCTTCTCATTTTCCAGGCGCCAAGCCTTCAATTCGGACAAAGTGTCATCCAACTTGGATTTGATAGTATCAGCCAAAGCACACTCATCCTTAACAGGGGTCAGGGGCACAGGGGGGCACAGCTCTTCTCTTGTCTCCTGCTCCACAAGCTTGGGAAACGCGCCGTAATCTTCTAACTGGAGCTTGTTTTGTGGCTCTGCTTGTGCACCCCCCCACGCCCCTTCACCCACTTGTATTGGTGGCTGCTGCTTCTTCTTCAGAGTTGCTAAGATAGGTCTATACAAAGGTCCTGCATACTCAGAATCATCTGGCTGCAGTGGGGCATTAACTCAAACCTACTTGGCTGACCTGACTAGAGACATACTCAAATATTTTCTGCGTTAGGTGCAAAGAAAAGGGTGGCATAGGAAAGGGTTACATACCTGTACCTGCCTACTGAAGCAAAAGGTGCCTGTAACCAAACGAAACTTGAGTAAATGTCAACTGCAGAAGTCACACATGCTGTCACTCTAAATGAAACAAGCATGCGAAGTCATGCACAAAAAACTCCAAGGCTGAGAGTCACGTAAATACAATGAGTTACAATGGGGTTTGACCTTCAGCCAGGTAGTTTGGCTGCTCGGTCTGCTCAACTGTTCCAACCGCAAAACAAATATCCATCCAGTTCGGAAATAAAACGAAAGTCTCATTATTTTGCTTCTGCAAGAATTGAGAAACATCCTCAGAGCTAGCTTGAGAATAGTAGAAAGTGCCCGATTCAAGGTTTACAAGGTTTACAAGGATAACGCCTTCAGTCAAGAAGTGCGACTGCTAGCCTGAAAGTGCCCGATTCGTCCAGTAAAATTCTGTGAGAGGGGAAGTCAGAAAATAGCTGTGCATAAGTTCTTCGAACAGAACACACAGAAGCGCAAGAACAAAGGAACACGGCATGCTTTTCATCTTGGAGTCCTCCTTGGTCACACCAATCACAAGCAGATGTGTGCTCCTGCCAAAGTGATGTCTCAACTCTTAAAGTGTGAGCATGTAAACGAAAGCGTGCTATGTTTCTCAGCGTGCGCTTGCCTAAATCAAGATGCAAATACCTGGGGACAGAAAAGGGCGCACCATGAACAGACAAGGGTCTCAGAGGAAGTGCCATCCAGTGATGATACTCAAGATACAAGGGAAAAAAGGCCTCAGTCAAGACGTTTGACTGCTAGCCTGATGATACTCAAGATACAAGGGTTACATGGGAAGAAAGGCCTCAATCAAGACGTTTTACTGCTAGCCTGTTCATAAATGCACATGAAGTCACACAGGAAAAAAGTAAGCTGCTGGGCATGGCTTTCCTTGGTTGGAAGGCTGACAATGCTGAATCCGAGTCAGCTTGCTGTTGAAGATCTGCAACTCCAGTCTTTCAGCTATCATCCTGCTCTCTTTCTCGTTGCTGGACCTGTCTTCTTTCTCTGCCTGCCGTGCTTCTCTCAGTCTGAACTTCATGATGGGGAGGTCATACGGTCCGTGCACCAATGTGGCCCCCTTTCCTTAATTGATGTGGGGAGTGTTTCACTGCCTACGTAGTTTTTCTTACCTAGACAGGGCATCCTGTGGGAGACATGAAAATGTAGAAAAGAGAAGTTGTGCTTAAAGAGTAAGGCATACTTTTGACGGAGAGAGCAGACCTGGGGATTGGAACATCTGATCAGCACATGTTTTTCATCTTGTATACTATACAGTAGTATCATATAGTATCATCAGATTCACAGGTATCACAGACCGGAGAAGTACTTTTGGACCAAATAGCCTGTTCAATACAAATTAACACGCAGCCTGGATCTGGCAATGTTGCGAAGGACATGATGGGGAAGATCCAAATACATGTATTTAGGCGGAGTATAAGTTTTGCTTCAGCTAAGCTGCCCCTGCAGGCAGGTACAGCTATGTTACCCTTTCCTTTCCTAGGCCTGACAGTGTCCTGGGATGTATGCGTGCCAAGTGTGGGGTACAGAGTACTTACGAGAAGGCTGTGAATTCAAAAGCCATTTGCAAAAAAGGCAATTATGCTCTTTAAGGCGTTTTCTAGGTGTAAAGAGTACAAGGGTTACAAGGGTTACAAGGGAAAAAAAGGCCTCAGTCAAGACGTTTGACTGCTAGCCTGTGCATAAATACACATGAGGTCATGAAGAAAAAAAAGGAAGCTTGTTGTTATCCTGGTTTAGAAAGATATTGATATTCTGGGAATTCACATGGTGAATGGTGCCTAGACAGGGCATCCTGTGGGAGACGTGGAGGTGTAGGAAAGAGAAGTTGTGCTCAAAAAGTGAAGCATACTTTTGACGGAGAGAGCAGACCTGGGGATTGGAGCATCTGAACAACACATGTTTTTCATCTTGTATGTCATCAGAATCAGATATCACAGACCGGAGAAGTATTATTGGACCAAGTAGCCCGTTCAACTCGGAGAGCGTGTACCCGCAGCCTGAATCTGGCAGTGTTGCGAAGGACATGATGGGGAAGTGTAAAGAGTACTGCCACGAACAAGGGTTATAAGGGTTACAAGGGAAAAAGGCCTCAGTCAAGACGTTTGACTGCTAGCCTGTTCATAAAAGCAAAGTTATGAAAGAAAAATTTGAAGTTTGTTATTTTTTTCTGCTAAAGAAAAATGTTCATGTCCAGTCATGGCAGAGGGCACACACGTGTACTAAAGTGTAATAAGTACGAAAGAGAGGGCAGAGATGTACAAGCCAGAAGAAGTCCCACCACACGGAACACCTACAGCCTTAAGCAGACTCCCTGTGAATGAGCACCACGCATGGACTCCAGCCAACAAGAGCTTGCAGAGCATTCCGGACACAATATACCCTGTCTCAAGCTCGCGTCCCAGCTGCTCCACACTTGCCCATTTACTAGCCCACCATAAGCTGCAGGCACATCATGCGGCACCCTCCACCTTGGCCTGTCTCCTCCCCTGTAGCCTCAACTCAAGTTCACAGTTGCGCGTTCTCTGCATGCTTGTACACACCATTGAGCCATGCTTGTACTCCTCAGTCATCATAGCATCACCCATCCCCAGTTCCCTGTACCATAAAGTCAGAGGTTGTGCACTTCAACTCAAGAGGAAATAATCTCCCTGTTTTTACGATTGGCAGTGACACTCTTGCTCATAAGGACTCGTTTAAATATCTTGGCATGATGTTTTACAGGACCTTGAACATGGCTAAATCGGCAGAAAATGCAGCTCGTGCTATGCTTACATCTGCTTATAGGATTCGTCGTTTTGTACGTGAGCACACACTTGCAGATAGGCCGCATGCTTCCTTGTGGCTTGCAAAGACGTATGTTTTTCCAGCTGGTATGTACGCGAGTCAGGTGTGGGGTACAGGTTTCATGCAGGCAGGCAAAGAGTTCTCTAGTGCTCTGCAAACTTTGCATCTGAATTTCTTGAAAGGTACCTTGGGTGTGAAGCGAACTACCACTAACTGGGCTGTTTTGAGAGAATGTGGGCATCAACCACTGCAGTATTAATGGTTTAGAGCTGCAGTCAAGCTGTACAACAGCATGCTTGGTACAAATAGTAGTACTTTACGCCGTGTTATGCAAGCCGATTTGAAGTTACAACCTAAGGATGACAAGTGCTGGACAGCGCAGTTAATTCAAGCCTTCCAAGGTTTGCGCGGTTCTGAAATTTTTGAGCAGGCTGTGAGGTCAGGAGGTGCCATTTCCATGAATGATTTTAGTGCAGACTTGAGGCACAGATTGCAAGGAGTTTGGAGAGAAGCTGAGTCAGTGGATCCAAGGGGAAACAACAATAAACTAGCTACTTACCAAGCTTGGTTTGCTACTCCTTTTGCTTGCAACGCTCGCCAAACCTATGCACCCCTGCCTTGGTATCTTTTTTTGGATTTGCCTAAGCAAGTTATGCGTAATGTGAGCAGGTTCCGGCTTCGTGCTCATACTTTAGAAGTTGAATTGGCTGTTTGGCAGGATGATGGTACCTCTGTGTGTGACAGGTGTCCTTGCAACCAAACTCAAGATGAAGCACATGTCCTTTTCAACTGTACTGATGAACACGTTTGTTCTCTGCGCCGCAAGTATCAAGTGCTTTTTGAACCTTACTTCCAGGATATTCTTGAGACGCAACCTTTTTTACTGCATCAAGTGGGCTCTCAATTTGTTTATTAGTTCCTTCATCAGCGAAACGCAAAGCTTTTTTTTTGTGTCTGAACTTATGGATTTATTTTTGGCTGGCAGAGACTAGCCACAAGCCGATCAGCCAAACGACCTGGCTGAAGGTCACCCCCCATTGTAACCACTGTTTGTTAACTCGTTTCATTTCCAAAGTCAAGGACATTTTTTGTGCGGCTGGCACAGTCCAGCAGGCCGAGCAGCCAAACTACCATGGTGAAAGGCAAATCCCGTTGTAACCTAGCTTGCTAGGAAAAGAGAAGAAAAGAACAACTACGTGGGCAGTAAAGCGCTCCCCACATCATTAAAAGGAAAACGGATACCTAGGGCCAAGGCACCAAGAATCCTCTCGACCAAGAGGAAAAGAAGGACGTCAATGGGGTCAGGAGGTTTACTAGCAGTACTCCGTGCTTGATCTTGTTGATGACAGTTGAAAGAGGTCCTGTCAAGAGCGCGTCTGGTGCTAGGAATTTTATAAACGTATTGGACAGAACGAGCACGAAGCTTCAGAGCAAGCTCGGTGGCTTTACATAAGACCACGACCAAGATCTGTAAGGGGATCCTAAGTGTGAGGGGTGTAAATTGTCCCGCCCACACCAAACAGTATAGTATCGAGGATGACTTGAGCTGAGGCCCTTGAAGGATTGCGACAGAGGTCTTGGTGCTGCTGCTTGGAGGCCTTAAGCTAATCCTTGGGCCTGTGCCTTCACAGTCTTTGACCTCCACAAGATGGTTGCACCCTTGTCTGGAACCCCACCTAAATAGAGTCTCATGAAGGGACCTGGTGTCATAAATTTACTTCATAGACTGACAGGAGTCTCTTTCAAAAATGAACCCATGCAGATCCTTGGCGGTGGCGCGCCTCCATTGTGGTTTTTGTTGAAATGGCTGTAGGTGCATTGCATAATGCAAATTGCATTAATGGGTAAGCCACAATCGCATTCTAAACCATTGTGAGGGCTTCATCTTTTTCCCTGGAGGGCATGCGTATCCTCGTCTTCCGTACAGCAGAGGCACAGGCAAAAGGTGCTGCACAGTGCAAGCTCTCGCCACATGCGTATCCTCTTCTTCCGTACGCACAGTGCAAGCTCTCTCCACATGCATACCCTCTTCTTCCGTACAGCAGAGGCACAGGCAGAAGGTGCTGCACACATGCAGTGCAAGCTCTCTCCAGATGCCATTGCAAAAGCATTTGCAACCATGTTGTGCATGCCCTCTCTCTATCAAGGCACCACGAGAGCACTACGAGAGCAAGGAACGTACCAAAGAGGGCTCGTGGGTAAACAAGACACTTGATAAGATTTAGAATCAGAGCGGACAAACTTATAGCAACCGCTCCTGCTCTCGGGCCATGCTCAAGCTCATCTGAAAACACAAGCTCCTGGAGCACGGTGGATCTGCTGTGCTTTCAGCGACCAGTTGCCAGTGGCAAGTTTAAGTTGTGTTTTGCATTGAAACATGTAAGGCACATGTGTCTGCAGGAGCGCACCGAGCGCACTTGTGAGTATGTACAGGTAAGCGGATGTGGAGACAGGTAGCAGGACCTTCCATTGCCTGGGTTCGCCAGAGCACCATCTAAAAAGCACTGTGCCCCAACTAACTTCCATTCTAGCTCTTCAAGACCTTCATGCTGGCTGCACTACTCTGCGTCAAGCCTATCTTTCATTCAAGTTCACCAAATTATGAGTCATCCTATCTTTCATTCAAGTCATGAGCTCCACGCTTGCCAAGCAATGACACGCTTCTCTGCATCACAGCCCTGGAGCGCGACGAGCCAGGCTCGTGCATGAGCAGCCAAGGAACAAATGCTAACCTAACCCAAGCGGCTCTGGAGAAGAGATGCAGGACTCTCTTTCTGAAGGCTCTCTTTCTGAAGGCTCACTGTATGCACCTGCCAGGGAATCCAGGGAGCTACACTTGAGGCCGAGTTGCCGTCGGGAAGGGCAAGCCTCCAGTCTTGCTGCGACTTGTGCTGCTCCCGGAAGCATGCACCTGAACATAGGGAAGCGGCATGAACGTTGATATGTGTGCATATGGCAATCAATTATGTGCTTCCGAAGGCCTGCATCTGGGCATAGGGACATGGTACGGACATGGGTGTGCACATGTCATGAGGTTGATGTGTGTGTGTGTGCTTCTACAGGTGTGGACCTAGGCATGGGAATGGTGCGTGCGTGGGTGCGTGCGTGTGTGTGTGTGTGTGTGTGTGTGTGTGTGTGTGTGTGTGTGGGTGCGTGCGTGTGTGTGTGTGTGTGTGTGTGTGTGTGTGTGTGCGCGCGCGCGCGCGCGCGTGCGCGTGTTTGGGGGAGCGGGGGGCACGCTCTGACCAAAGGAGCCAAGAAGCAAACGCTGATTACCTCAGAATGGATCAGCGCAGTGCAAATTGAACTCCTCCTACCCCCTCCTTTTCCCTCCTTTTCCCTTCTTTTCACACCCATTTCATGTCATCCCCCTCAGTTGGCCCTCTTACCATGCTCCTCAGTGAGCCCTCAGTGGACCTGGGGGTTCAGAACACTCACAAGCGGCAGCACCAGAGAACAGCTGTGTACTCCTGGGCCCTCTGTTGCCCTCTTTGCACAACAGAGGAGGCAAAGAAAGCAAAAGTAAAAGTGCACGTCCACATGCAGGTTTGGCTAATCACCTGTACAGCTACTCTATGTGTGACATACAGGTTGTGCGTGTACCATGTTCTGTACATATACCGTATACCGTGGACAAACCTATCAGATCAGCTTTGGCCCCGTAGGCGGAGTATGCAACCTGCTCGCAACCCCAGACTCACCGTGGGCCGCGTGAACTTGATGTCAAAGCACTGAGGTACGCCCACCAGCTGCTGGTACCTGGGCTGCTGGGTGAAGTGGCTGAATCCTGGCACGGCCCCTCCGGATGCCCTGCTCCTGCTCAGCTGAGGCAGGCTGTGCCCCTGTGGAGGCTGGGCGCTGCTGTCAGCCATAGCAGCGCTGTTAACGAGCCAGGAGCGCAAACACACAACAAGAGAGGTGAGCCAGGTGCGCAAACACACGACAAGATTGGTAAACCAGGTGCGCAAACACACGACAGGATAGGTAAACCAGGTGCGCAAACACACGACAAGAAGGTGAGCCAGGTGCGCAAACACACGTCATGAGTGGGAGCCAGGTGCACAAACACACAACAAGGGTGGTAAACCAGGTGCGCAAACACACGACAAAATTGGTAAACCCGGTGTGCGAACACACGACATGAGTGGGAGCCAGGTGCACAAACACACAACAAGGGTGGTGAGCCAGGTGCGCAAACACACAACAAGGGTGGCACACATCCGGGGTTAGATAAGGGTGGGGAGTGACCAGTGATTGACTGAAGCTTCACGATTCAATGCCAAGTGTGCGGAGCAGACAAGAAGGTCCACCTTGTCCATGCCCACGCCAAACTTCCAGGGGAGATGGAGAAGTGTGCACGCAGCTGCCGCGCGTTGCAGGGCACTGCGCCGCAGCCCCAGCACAGACAGAGCCTGCAGGCTGTGATGCCGCTCCAATGCCATACCAAATGCATGCGTTTTGAGGCACTCAAAACGGTCAGTTAGAGTCCCAGGCAGTAGGCCAACCCTTGTAACCCTTGACACCCAATGCATGCATGCACCGCCTGCTCACTGTGGCCACTCACATCAGGCGCGGCTCAGCGGCACCGACGGGGTTGGGCATGCGCTCCAGGCCAGTAGGGAGAGGACCGCCCCCCTTTGGCAAGGGCCGGGGGGATTGCCGAGTAGAGGCCAAGGGTGGTGACAACGACCTGCGCTGCGGCTGCTGCTGCTGCTGCTGCTTTGCGGCAGGCAGGTGGCCTGCTGCGGTGGTGGGTTGCTGGTGGTGGTGGTGCTGGCGCTGCGTCTGGTTGGCGACCTGTGGGCACACAAAGCACGCGCGTCCAAGGGTGAGTTGCTTGTGAATCTTCAACTGCAAGCCTTCAGATATTTAGCTGCTCTGGGTGGAGTGCCGCTGCTTGCGAGCGTATGTGCTGCATTGGAGCATGGGCCGCAAAAGGAGCAAGGGTGCCTTGCAAGCGCTTTCCTGACTTGGTCACTTGCTGCAAGGATGCCGAGGCTGAGCAATCATCCACTTGCAACAGCACAGAAGGCAGATGCAAGAGCACACGAGGCACATGCACAAAGATTGGGATTCAAAGATTGGAGCAGTCATTGCCTTGCAAGAGCGCACAAGGCAGATCAAAGGAAAGACGGTTGGCAAGTTGCTGAAGCTACCCGACAAGATAGGAGCAATCATCGCCTTGCACTAGCACAAAGAGGCAGAAGCAAGGGTACACAAGGCACATAACAGAGGATCAAGATGCAAGGATCGGAGCAATCATTGCCTTGCAAGAGCACACAAGGTAGATCAAAGGAAAAAACAGTTGGCAGGTGGCTGAAAACTGTCCAACAGCTGATGACTCCTCCCGCCTCATCCTGATTGCCCATACCACGAAACACCCTTCCCTTGTGCCTGCTGCAGGTTCTGTTCTTTTGCTGGTTTGACAAAACGAGATTGCCAACAGCTCAAAATTTTTTAAATTGTGAACAGAATGAAGTTGGCAGGGGTTTACAAAACACTGGCCTGATGCAATGCTGAGAACTGTGACTGGCATTTTGGGCACCATCTGCAGTTTCCCCCATGAGCTTGTAATGGCATGTGACATGCCGCATGTCCATAAAGCTGGCCAAATCAATCTTAATACGTCAAAGTTTTGAAATTCCAGCACCTGGCATTTGCCTGGTATTGAACCTATGTTAATAACTGGCCCATTTTGGGCACACATGCAGGCACCTGCACACAGAAAAGCGCGTGAGCAGACGTGCCTGGTTTAGCAATCGCCGCTCCTCAGGCCCCAGCTGCATCAACAGCCCCTCATCCACGTGCATGCGTGCCAGCCGCGCCAGGCTGCGTTTGGCCAAGCCACTCAGCATCTTGCGCTGCTGCTCCTGTGCGTCCTGCTTCACGGTGTCAGCCTTGCGCGCTGCAGCAGCCGCAGTGGCGGCATCACGCATCGCTGCATCCTGCACATGTCAGTGTGTTTGCATGTGTGTGTATGTGTTGTGTGTGTTCGCATGTGTGTGTGTTGTGTGTGTGTGCGCGTGTGTCGTGTGTGTGTGTGTGTGTGTGTGTGTGTGTGTGTGTGTGTGTGTGTGTGTGTGTGTTGCGTGTGCTCGCATGTGTGTGTGTTGTGTGCGTGCGTGTGTGTAAGCCTTGGGCACTGCAGCAGCAGCTGCAAATGCATCATACATTGCTGCATTTTGCTTGACCATGTGTTCGCAAAACGTATGTGTGTGAGTGTGTGTACGTGAAGGCGCACATGCTTGTTGTGCAGTTACCTGCACATTTCCTTAGGGGAGGCCTTACGAGTATACACATCAACTCGGCAGACAACAGTGCGCAAGCCCCACTCCATCTCTGCTAAGCTCGCTCACCTGCGCCTGCCGCTCGCTCAGCTGCACGATCTGGCCCATGGTCTCCTTGTCGCCGCTGATGATGCCCTCCATCAAGCGCTTCCGGCGGTAGGCGGTGGCCATCAGCGAGAATGGCACCTGAGCATATGCGTGCACACGTGTGTCGAGTTGGCCAGTTCCGTATGCCAATACCGTATGCCCATATTTTTAGTGCTACAAATTCATACATTTGCCTTATAATACGTGTAGATACGTATAAAAAGAAAGAATTGGCCAACCCTACACACGTGCAAACATGCATGTGTGTGCGTACGTGTGTGTGTGTAGATGTGTGCGTGCATGTGTGTGTGTCTATGTGTGCACGTATGCGGGTCTGTGTGTGCGCGCGTTTGCATGCGTTTTCACATGCTCAAGCTCATCAGATCCAGATAATCAACCTTGGCCGAGCAGAGCAGCTTTTGGCCAGCTGGGCAAGTCTAAGCAAAGGCCGCATAAGAGGGAAAAGAAAAGGAAAGAAAGGTAACATTGCAGTTACCACAAGGCGTGCTATTGAGAACAAAACTTTTCACAGCCAGGTTTTGGAGCCGGGTGCTTCCAGTTACCCTCCAGACCCCCATGAACACTTCATGTTAAAAACTTTGTGGTGGAGGGGACTCACAGCTCTTCGGAGCCAATGTGTCTCCTTTTCTTTAATTGATGTAGGGAGAGTTTTCTCTGCCTACGTAGTTTTTCTTTTTCTGTTCTTTCCTTCTTTGCAATACCTGCCCATATGGGCAGCTTAGGTAATGCAAAAAGGTGCCTGTATTACAAAAGTCCGATCTGGAGCAAAAGCAAAATTAAAATCCTATCACAGCATTCCAGGCACGCTGACACAGACATAGCTACTTCTTGGACAAATATCATTCACTCTGAGGGGTTGCAGAACCAAATATATGCTGGAACTGAGTGCGCAGGTTTTTTGGATCCTGACAAAGGCAATTCGGGTTGATGCGCTCTTCTTATCTTGTACAGTGTGTTGAACACTTTTGTTGGAGACACCCTGTTTGTACAAGCGCCTGTTTCCATGCTGTTTTTGGGTTTCTGCTCTATCTTTGTGGATGGAGATGCACAAGCATGAAGCTGAGCATTATAATGAATGAGGAATATCCTGTTTTGTGGCTTAAAATGCACCCATCCTCAGACGAGCCCCCAAAAGCTTTGGGAGTTGTTGTGGTTGTCTAAGCAGGACCTTGCCTTAGATCTGTGCCAGGCTGGTGAGTTGAGAGAATGAAAAGCCTGACGGCAACAGCAATTCAACCACACTTTACCTGCGAGGACCTGCTCTTGTCCTCTGCTTGCTCCTCTGCAATCTTCTGAAGGGTCACAGTCATAATCTCCAGGAACTGTGGGTACTCCACCTGCGCAAGGATGATGTGCCGGGAGGAGACATACGCCCTTACACCATGTGTGCCCTTGCCGATTGAAAGCCCTGGTTGCTGTCAGTGCTCTGAAAGGTAGAAGCCTTTCCTGCAGCTGCTTGTACGGCAACATGCGAAATTGTCTGCTTTTTCCATCACAGCTGAGGAATGCCGGCACTGAAAGAGCAAAAGTAATTGCAACACCACCACTCCCAGGTGTCAGCAATTGCAGCACTTTTCCCAGGTGTCAACAGTCGAAGCACCACCACTCTCATGTGTCAGCAATTTCTGCACCACTTCCAGGTGTCAGCAATTGCAGCACCTCTCCCTGGTGTCAGCAATTGCAGCACCACCACTCCCAGGTGACAGCATGGCATATCATTATGTCTTGAAATTGAACAGTGCCTTCTGCAGCAGCTGCTTGCGACCACAGCCTCTCCTTACCTCTCCGTCAGCATTCATGCCAACTTCGGCAAGAATCTCCTCGATCTCTGCCTTCCGCAAACCAATCCCTGTGCAGTTGAGGTGGGCGTCACGTTGTTAAATGTTTCACACAAGTATTTCATTTCCTTGCCCCAAAGAGCGGAGAGGTTTATTGCAGAAGCATGTGCAGCACATAGTGATGTTGCAGTTTTAGTACGCTGCAAGCGGGACCCAGGGTCTGAGGCTTTGTTTAAAAAGCGAAAAAGGGGAAAATAAGATGCCGCAAAAAAGATAGAAGAGGGGGGTAAAAAAAAGGGATGGACACCTTTACTATTTAGCTTGCACTGTGACAAAGGCAAACCTATAGGACGTGCGCTGTCAGGATCTTAGATCTCCATCTAGCCTACCTCCTGCTCGTGTCATTAAGTCCCAAACCAGCTTTTGTGAGGTGCTATCACCATCCTCACATGCTCACACAAATCCTCACACGGGCAAAAGAAAGGAATGATGCTCCTTACCTAACAGCTTAAACGCCGCACCCAGCTCATCAGCATCAATGGCTCCTGACCCATCCTGGTCCTGCACATCACAGGAAAAAGCAGCAAATC
>OU611753.1:5507926-5530426 GCA_914767535.2 Dunaliella primolecta | reverse complement strand
GAGGGAGTGATAACTGATTGCAATGTCATGACAAGAGTCTGCTGTGACAAGAGTGCTGCGGGTTAGTTGAGTTGATTGGGCAGTGTGGTATTTATTGATCGTGACAACACAGCTGAGGCTGTGTTGAGAGATCCTTTTGTCTTTGGAACTTGTCTTTTTTGGGGAAGTAGAACTTGGGAACTACGAGTAGTGAGAGATCTTGCGTGTCATTATCGTAAACTTCATGCCCATTCTGATAAGTATGTCCACAAGCTTTTCACCACTAGGCGCGTTGTTGATACCATCAACACTTCTCACAACCAGGTTTTGGAGCCAGGTGTTTCCAGTAACCCTCCAGATCCCCTTTCAATAGAATCATGAGGACATACCACACACACTGTGGCGCGCACACACACACACACACACACACACACACACACACACACACACACAAGTGGCACTTGGCGTACCACTGGGCTCAGCGAGAGGCTCTTGTTATTCTTGACCCCCCCCTCTCAGGACCTATCCCAAGTAGCGCATCACATCTTAGAGACTTCATGAACCAGGCTGATTTCCTAGGATTAGCCAGTTCGTGTCTGCATGCCTGAATGCTGCGGCTGAGTTTATTGTTTTTCTTCTTGTTCTCCGAATCGGACTGGTATGGTTACAGGCAACTTTTTTGCTTGAGCGAAGCTGCCCACGTAGGCAGGTACAGCTATGCAAACCTTTCCTTTTGGCACCAATTAAAGCGGTAGTGATCAACTTTTGTTCAAGAAAAGCAGGGACATGCTTGGCATGCTGTTTTTTACAGTGGGCAGATACCAAGATCTGTTGTTGCTTGCAGTCTAGACTTTATAAGAATGGGCAAGTGCTCAAAAAGGTTGCAAAAGGACACAGGGAAAGTAATGTACAGAAACCTAGTTGTCATTTTACGAATCCACACACGCCACTAACTTCTTTGAGTCAAGCTACGGCCCACCCCAGATATGTCTTAAACCCTTCACTCCATACATTTTATTCTAGCAAGAGCTCGTATAACAAAGCTGCACAAAACATATGAACAATTCTCTTTATTCTCCTTTTTTCTTCAAACATTGCCAAAGAAGCGCACAAGAGAGCGTGGATCCAGGTCTCCTACCCCTGTGGCAACCCCATCTGCCTGGGCTGGGGCATCCTCTGGCGCTGCCTGGCCTCTGGCCTCTCCTGCACCACCACCTCCCTCCCTGCTGCCGCTCGGACCTGCAGCGTGAGACGGCCCCGCCCCATCAGCCCCCCTTCCCGCCTGCTCCCCTCCGTGCTCTGTGCCCTGTGTCTGTGAGCTCGCACCTTGGCCGGCACTGCGACTCTGGATGGACAGTTTGTGGCGCTGCAAGCCCAGGACTTGCTCCTCTACCGTGTCGGCCGCCTGTGTGTGTGTGTGTGTGTGTGTGTGTGTGTGTGTGTGTGTGTATGTGTGTATGTGTGTGTGCGCGTGCGTGCGTGTGTGTGTGTGTGTGTGTGTGTGTGTGTGTGTGTGTGTGTGTGTGTGTGTGTGTGTGTGTGTGTGCGAGCGTGTGTGTGTGCGTGTGTGTGTGCGCGCGTGCGTGTTAAAGTGGGAGTGAAAAAGTAAAAAGTTGCCTGACGGCCCAGGACTTGCTCCTCCACCGTGTCGGCCGCCTGTGAAGTAAAATCAAAAGTTCCAAGTGAAGTAGAAGGCTGCCTGACAGACGAAAGACGCGCATGCACATGTGTTCAGCAGATTCTACTGCTTTTGTGCACCACAAAGGCCAGGTGTACAGGGGAAGCCACCCATCATGCTTGAGCAGCTGGGCGGATCCATGTCCATTGAACCCGTACTCTGACACAAGTTTCTGGCTGGGGGTGTTGTGGCTGCATCTGGCAGGGCACATCCGAATCAGAACAATGACATGAAGGCTGCGCATCCACACATTGTGTCTGGCTCCGTCTAGTCCGAGCAAAAAACCACCTGCCTTGGTCCAAGCAGAGGCTGCCAGGAATGAAATCCCCAAATGCATGTCCTTCCACACTCGGCACGCTTCTTGAAAGCATGGCCCGTCACTGGCCATTGAGGTTGCACGTGCTATGACCAAAAGCACTTAGGCAGAGTTGGCAAACGCATTCCAGCACCCATACCAGCAGACGGATGACACGTGTTGGCCGCGTCTGCCCGAGACGGTAGATTCGTGCTGCAGCCTGTGCCTCTAGCCCAGGGTTCAACTGCGCAGCAGCACAAGGACAACATGTGCGAGGAGTGAGTCCCTGAGTGTACACGCTTATGTCCATGAGCGTCACATGCTGGGCAGTCTGTGCACATCCATTGCGCACAGGAAATTGTGGCACCTTCTGTCAGAGAAACCTGAACCGTCCAAAAATGAGATCAAGACCATTTGGGTGGGGCAAAATTAAGCATTTTAGGCCAAAGTTGGCAATTTTCGATACAATGGATATGCCCAAACACATGCTTTGACACGAACCTGCCCCATATTTTGGCTTTCAGTCAGCTCAGCCAAGCTATGTGTGAAAATGAGGAGTTAATGCCCCGCTGCAAACTGAGGATGCAAAGTGGTTGAGGGTGCCTAAACTGGTGCTTCTGCATCAAAAAAGTGAGGGTGGGGCTCTAGGACTGAGCCATGGGCATTTTAGGTCATTTTTGACCATTTCCAGGAAAATGGGTGCCAAAACACCTGCTCTGGCCCAAATTCTGCCCATATTTTGGCTCTCAGGTAGGTTTTAGGTCAAGCCTGATCCTTCGGAGTTAAAAAAAGGGGGGGGCAAATTTTGGTCCGGAGCACTTAGAGCATGGTCACCTGTGCGCACCTGCTAGGCAAAAGTGGTGCGAACAGGGAAAACAGGCAAGCACTGTCTTTGGCCACAACCTGAGTATGAGGACTTGTTCAGCATGCTTTCTAGGTATGCCTGCCAAGTTTGGGGGCCCAGGTGTGCAGGGAGTGGCTCCTGGCGAGCAGTGACAGCTGGGCGTTTGACCGAAAAACTCTGCTCTGGTCAGCCCGCCTGAGCGTGTGCTCACTTGATAGACGCATGCTTTTGCACTTGAAGATGAAACTTGAAAACTCAGACTTACGTGAAATTTGAGGGAGGGAGCACGTGCTGAGTTTTCAAATTTTGTTTTTATATTTTATTTAGTCCGGCAAAAGTGTCGCGACTCCAGATGGTGCAGTGGTTGGTCTGGAGTTTTTACTCGCCATTTTCCCTGCCAAAATCGAGGTCCGGGGAGCGATTTTCTGGACCCCCGCCCCAGCACCCCGGACCCCCCAGAATGTGCTCCTGATAAAGTGCCCAGCCATCGCTGCTGGTCAGGTAAGCCCGGGGGGTGCTTCCTGGAGACCCCATTTTGGCAGGGGTTTTGCTTGATTTCTGGCCCCACACCCTGGGCACCCCCCGGGACAAACTGAGTATGCAGAGTTGCTAAGATAGGTCTAGACAAAGGTCCTGCATACTCAGAATCATCTGGTTGCAGTGGGGCATTAACTCAAACCTACTTGGCTGACCTGACTTTCAGGTAGGTTTTGGGTTAGAACTGAACCATACAAGTGAAAGACAGGGGTGTGAAGTTTAGTCCCTAAGCACTTGGAGCACAAGCGCATCTGCCAGGCAAAGCTGGCGCAAAAAAAAACTGGAAACCAGGCCAGCGCTGTGTTTGGCCACAACCTGAGCACGAGGGCTTGCTCAACGTGTTTCCTTTGCGGGTATGCCACGTCAAGTTTGGGGGCCTATGTGTGGATGTACGCATGCCTGAGGCCCGCTCAAAGCTGGGAACTGTCTGCACAGAGGATCTTGGCCCAGTGCTCCAAGCACACATTTGTCACCAGCAGGTTCATCAGTGACATTGAAATGCAAAACGACGACACGTTTGCCTCTTCCTCCAGCAAATGAGGGTGTCGGCAAAATCAACAAGACAATTCATAGAAATGGTCGCATGGATTGGCCCTCAAATCCATTGACAAGCCCAATGCTAAGCCATGGTCTCTTGGCATTTTCCTGCCAAATTTTGCGATTTTCTGGACCCCTGCCCCAGGTCCCCGGACCCCCCAAACTATGCCCTTGGTTAAGTGCCCTACCATCGCTGCTGGTTAGGCAAGCTAGGGGGCGCCTTCTTGAGGACCCCATTTTGGCAGGAATTTTGCCTGCTTTCTGGCACCACACCCTGGGCAACCCCGGGACAAACTGATTATGCAGAGTGGCTCAGATAGGTCCAGTTAAAGGTCCTGCATACTCATCATTGGCTGGTTTAATTGCGGCAAGAACTTTGACATGCATGGCTTACCTGACTGTCAGCTTGCCAACAAAGTGAGCCTCATGCAAAGCAGGAAGCAGAGCTCAGGAAAGGGAGATCGCTATCATGCATGCATGCATGCATGCATGCATGCGCTCCCGCACACGCGCACACACACACATACACACACACACCTGTGGCTCCATGATGAAGGCGGTATCTGCAACAGTCAGGGTCAGGCCGGCAGCTCCACCAGAGGTGCTCATCATCACAAGCAGGACCTGGTGGGGCGTGGATTGCAGGAGGGTCAATGATGGGAGTGTTGGGGGAGAATTGATTGCTGTGCAGGGGGCCTCAGAGAGACAGAAGAGTCACATGTACACAACAATCCACCGAGTCGTTTCCAATGCGCTTGCTGTCACTTCAATGCTCGCATTCACAATGCCAAATGCATTTGCAGTGCGATGCACAGGGTGGCATCCTGCCTTCCAAAAACCTGAGCACCCACCCTTGAACTGCCAATGAACCTGCAAGTAATTAAATTGCGTGGAGTCCTCACAAGCTGGGACTAGCTTGGCCCCTGTCTGTCAATGCAAGCCCACCTTGCACTCGGGGTCTGTGTTGAAACGCACGAGTGCACGCTGGCGTGCCTCAAGCGCAGGGATGGCCAGTGACGCATGGTCCACTCCATTTGCTTCCAGTGCCTCGCTCACAAGGCGCAGCAGGCGGCCCCAGCTGGAGAACACGACGGCCTTGGATCCAGCAGGCAGGCCCTGCAGCTCTGCTAGCAGCGCACACACTTTGGCGCCGTACTCTGCGTTGAAGCTAGAGGACAAACTTTGGAAAGCGGCGTCGGCAGAGGCGGTGGCGGCCAGCTTCGCAGCACGGGCGGCGGCGGCACGTTGTGCGCGCTGCGCTTCGCGCATGGCCTCCTCTTCACTGATGGTGTCAAAGATGTCGGAGGGCTTGAGCGTCTTGCTGCAGGGTTGCGCATGTGCATGTGCATGTGCATGTGCATGTGTGTGTGTGTGCGTGTGTGTGTGTGTGTGTGTGTGTGTGTGTGTGCGCGCGTGCGTGTATGCGTGCGTGTGCTTGTGCGCGTGTGTGTGTTGTGTGTGTGCACGCGCGTGCATTTTCCACGTGTAACGCATGCACATGAGCGAAGCAATTGTTTGCAACCTTGACTGAAGGAATGCAGAAAGCTGGCTTAATACTTGAGGAATGCCTGCAGCATTGCTGGACAGACTACACATCAGCAGGGGGACTGATTCATCAGAGTGGAGGTGCAGCAGGGTAGAAAACTCAAGCTGACGTGCGCCTGCTTCTTCGCTCCAGCATGAGGGGACAGCAGTTGTTTCGTCTCAAGCAAAACAACATTTCTGGCGCAGCAGAGGAAGCGCACACGCACCGGCAAATGGGGCAAGGAGCACAGCCTGCGCCTGCTGGGATGATCTCATGGATGCAGTCACTGCAGAATGCGTGGCCGCATGAGGTCACGGCACGGCGCTCCGGCTCTGCACGCGCGCATGCAGTCAAGCACATCATGTTGCATTTTGAGGCCATTCTTCTCTGAAGAGGTGGCCGTGTGACTTCATTATGGCACGGCACTCAGGTGCCCTGCGTGCACGCAGTTACATGTTGAGGGCAAGGGGTGCTTTGTTGCCCTTTTTGGACCCTATAATCAAGATCCATACCCGTAATCTAGTGACGAGATTTCAAGAGCCTAGGCACACACCAAGCGTAACAGCATGGGGTAGGAGGTCAGAGGAGTTGCTTTGTGTGCCACTTGTGTGCTTGCAACAGTCACGGCCACTTAGGTATGCTTGCAATGGTGTGTATTAATTTATAAGTCTTGTCAGCATGGAGGCTCGAGCAAGCCTCGAGCATCGCTGAGATGAGCACCACAATTAAGAAGGAAAAAGAGCAGTGGTACACCCACTTCAGCATTAGAGCCTTGCACTATGTGACTTTCTCCTGTGCTTTGAAGCATACGCATGCATGCACTACCCAAGCGCATGCACAAGCGTGCACACACACACACACGCACACGCACGCGCGCACACACACACACACACACACACACACACACACACACACACACACACACACACACACACCATCCAAGCAGATGGGGCACAGCCCTGTGTTGCCCGCATTGTTGCTGTTTTCCGCCGCTTTGGCATTGGCCGCTGTAGTAGCAGCTGATGCAGAGCCCCCGCCACCTGCCCCGCCTCCTGCTTGCTGCTGCTGCTGCTGCTGCTGCTCCTGCTCCGATGGCTGAGAGGTGTGGCTGGGTCCAGCTCCATCTGCTGCTGTGCCTGGGGGCCCCGCCTCTGCCATTGTAGCATCAGGGGCGGCAGCAGAAGCAGCCACATCTGTGCGCAAGCATGCAAGAGTGCAAACACAGGGACACGTGTGATGCGCCATGATGTGTGCTGTGGCACTTTCCATGTGTGCTGTGGCACTTTTCATGTGTGCCATGGTGTGCACCATGATGTGTGCCAAGGACATTGGCATGTGTGCCATGACTCTTGGCACGTGTGCCATGATGTGTACCATAATGTGAGCCGTGACTCTTGGCATGTGTGCCATGACACTTGGCATGTGCCACAGTGCATGCCATGACCAAATGGTGACATGGCGCATGCAGACCAGGGGGGAGGAGGGCACTCTGTCTCGGTTCAGGCTGCCACGCAGAAGGCAACACCCTGACAGTGTGTGTGTGATGTTATTGGGGTGGTGCAAACACAAGGCTCAAGAGTCAACAACGGCAGCTCTGCCGCAGCATTAGTGCTCCTAAAGGGCTAGGGATTGCTAGGAGGCTGAACAATCCTCGGAAAAGCGCACGCAAGTTTGGTGAGTCTGTGGTAGCGACACAGCACTACATGCTCACTATCTATTCAATTACCTGTTCAAGTTCTTTTCTGTTCGTCATGCCCTGGTGAGCAAAGGGCAATAGTTCCATCCAACATCCCACTTTTTGCATGCAACAGCAAAGAAAATCCTCACCCGTGGTGCCTGCTGCTTCCTCTGCCTCCTCCTCTCTGTGCAGCAAGTGCTTGAACTCACGCCACTGCTGCGCCATTGTCTGTAAGGCGCAACGAAGATGGGGAGGCATGGCATGAAAAACATTGGAAAAAAGGCCGGGGATTCTGCTGCTGGCTAAGAAGCCTTGCAGGCAGGGCTTGTTCTCCTTATCAACGGTTAACTGCACAACCATCCAAGGCAGGATCTGTCTCCGATTTCGCAACTTGTTACACAGCCAATACAGGCAGGCATTGTGTTTGTTTGCACAACACATGCTCAGAAGCAACTAAGCTCAGCCAGTTGAGCTACTTTAAATCACCATCGACCAGGACGTGAGCTT
Organism: Dunaliella primolecta; assembly: GCA_914767535.2. Lineage (NCBI taxonomy): Eukaryota > Viridiplantae > Chlorophyta > Chlorophyceae > Chlamydomonadales > Dunaliellaceae > Dunaliella > Dunaliella primolecta. The sequence goes on along the minus strand of OU611753.1, from coordinate 5,522,846 downwards.
TGACCAAGACACGAGCAAAGTCATTTGGCTACAAGCCAGATATGCCTGTTCCAAGTATGTTACATCCGGGGCATGTGCGCCTTTCGAGTAAGATAAAAAGAGGATCAGGCAACAAAACTGTACCTGCCTAAGTGTGCCTTCAAAGTGAGAGGGAGAAACTGCGCCTGTCAGCTTCTCCTAGTACAGGTCACAGCTACTGCGCATCGTGACGTGCGCCCAAAATCCACATCACGTGTGCCGCTCCCTTCCATAGGTAGGAAGGTACAGGATGACAAAGGAATGCAAACGGAAGGGCGCTGCCCTGCACACGCACACACACACACGCACACACACACGCACACAGACACACACACAGACACACACACACACACCGTGGCTTCGCGTGTGATCTCTTTCTGCATGGACTGCCCAGGGTCCTTCCTCTGGGTAGCTGCCTGCAGCGCGCGCACAGCCGGCTCAGACCTGCGCACCAGCAGCCCACCGGCAGTGAATTGGCAGCCCATTGCAAACCAGCAGGCTGATGGCAACCCATTGGTGGTAGGAGTGCGTCATCTCAGGAAAGACAACCTCAGAGAAAGGTGTCATGGTAGGGCCAATCAGTGCCTGTGTTGGATGTGCTGAGACAGGCAGCTGCCTCAATCTAAGGCTTGATGTTGCCATAGCTATCTTGCGTTATCTTGTGTTGGATGTGCTGGCAGGCAGTCGTCTCGATCGGGAGCCTGATGTTACTGCGACCCTGCGATGGACGGGCTGTCTGTACTGGTGACCCTGCAATGTGACAGTCAGGCGTCTTGACAGTAGGCCTACTGTTATTGTGACCCTGAAACCCTGGCCTACTGTTATTGTGACCCTGAAACCCTGCATCGGATAAGCTGACAATGAGAGAGGCGTCTCGACGGTTGGCTGAATGCTGCTGCAACCCTGCATGTTAGCCTGCAATCGCAGGTAGGCCGTGGGAGGATGGGCCTGTGCTGCCAATTGGAGCAAACTGCTACCTTCGTACGGCCACTGTTTTGCACTCATTTCAATCTGCACGGGCTGTCCTGCCTTCAAATATGAGTTTCAAGGACATGACATGCGCCTCTGCATGGCAAGCTGTTGAAGTTTGCCAGCACTGCCAGCTTGCCAAGACAGCGCACAGCACATGCACATCACCAATCTCAGCACAGCTCGCCCCCGTTGCCCACACCTCAGGTGCACGCATACCTCGAGTGCACATCACCACCCGTGGCACAGCTTGCCCCTGCTGCCCACACATCAAGTGCACACACACACACACACACACACACACACACACACACACACACACACACACACACACACCAGAAGTGCATGCACACAATTGAGTGCTCGTACACCTCACATGCACACACACCTCACATGCACACATTGTGAGCGCAAACACACATCAAGTGCACCCCCCCCCCCCTTAAGCGCACAAACTTCAAGGGGACACACCTCAAGTGCACCTCCAGTGCAGACTCATCCTCTGCCGCCGTGCGCTTGGCCTTTTTTGCGCCTGGGCCTCTGCTGCTGCTGCCCCCCGAGCCCCTTTCACCACGCCCCCTGCGAGCAGCACGCTTACGCTTGCGGCCTGGGCGCTCCTCCTCATCACTTGAGTTGTCCTCACTCTCGCTGTCGCAATCCTCCTCCTTCTCCTCCTCCTCAGCCTGCAGGCCACAATACGCAAAACAGCAATGGAGATCAGGACCTTGGCAACCACTTGGATCTATCGATTGACACTTGCCGACCCAGGTTGACTGGCCGCTTGGATTGATTGGCAGTCGGCCGTTTCTAATTGGAGTTTGGCCCCTTGAGCCAGTTGGCAGCCACTTGGGGCAGCTGGCAGTTGCTCCCCACCAGCTCCCTTCGCCTGCCGCTGTCGACCCACAAGCTGCACACATCATCACAGCTGCACACATCATCACATGCGGGAGGAGAACAAGCACATGCCTGCAGATGTCTGTACGTGGTGATCATGAGGTGTGCATGCTCAGAAGCAAGAGGGACCATCATTGGGTTCACATTCGAGGCATGCAACACACAAACACGCGTCACACACGAGAGCACCCACACACAGCCACGTACCCGCTTCGTGCTGCTTGCAGCCCCTGCCTTGGCGCTCCGCTGCTCTGCCCTGCGGTGTGAACGCCTCAGCTCAGCTGCAAAAAGACGCATAAAAAGGAGACAGGGGGTGATCGGACAGCAAAAGCTGCGCAGAGGGGCAGGGACTGGTCCCCACCAAAATCCAAGTGAGCTGGCCGCAGAAGCCAGGCCTGAATGCAAGCAGAACAGCAGTTTCGAGTATCCAACCTTCTCCTTGTGCTCCCCTTTCCCTCCCCCTCTGTTCCCCCACGACTGCGTTCCATGAATGCACTTTTGTCAAGAAAAGGGAGCCATGGCTGGCAAGCTGTGCCACACATCCAATCTGCCTCGATCAAGCCCCCATGGCAGTACCCGCATCAGGTTGGGGCGGGGCAAAAGCACTGAAGCATTACAGACGTCAGTATCAGCATCTGACAGCGCATCGATTTCTGCGTCTATGAGGGGCCTCAAGCCCAGCCCAGCTGCAAGTGGTTCAGCTTTCACTGCATCAGTGTGCACGCACCATTGTCTGCGTCTATAATGGGCTCCAACCCCAGCTCCAGCCGCAAGTGGTTCAACTTCTGCCTGGCCTCCCGCAGGCGCAGTGCCGCTGCAGAGACACGCCAAGGGCAATGTATCAAACAAAGAACAATCAGCACATCAAAGACTAGAATGCAGGAATAGGAATAGAAATGCTCAACATGCTAATGGGTGCTTGTTGCAAGGCTGGGGTGCTGGGCGCACCCCCAAGAGACCCGCTCTTTGAAAGCTAAAACAAAGTAGGCATAAGTGAGTGCGGTGAGGCATCTGCAAGACAACTATGACATTTAAGACATTGAACATTTTCTCTGCTGATGGCCTGATGGCGCAGCTTTGAGACAAGCACAGGGTACATGCGTGGCTTCCAGCGAGTATGTGCTCATTGCAAGGCTGGGGGTGTCTCCCGACAGATCCAGCTGTCAGCCCAAAACAGGTAAGCGCTGTGATGCATCTGCAAGAACTCCGCCCACTGTTGATGGCCGCACAGCATGCAGCGAGAAAAGGTTACGTGCATTGCTCCTAGCGATTGGTCAGACTCACCCTCCCTGACCTCAGGCTTTGGTTGGCTGCTGCTGGCGTTGGAGGTGCTGGGCTGGCATGACCCTCCTTGCTGCTGCTGCTGCTGCTGCTGTTGCTGCTGCTGAAGCTGCTCATCTGATGCTGCCAAAGCCAGCGCCTCTGGGTAGCGCCTGCGCATGCAGGCAGTTGATGCACCGCTTCGTGTAAGTTGTGCGCATTGTGAGATTTGTGCGCACTGTTCAAATTGAGCCTCTGGGTATCATTTGTGCATGCAGGGAGGTGAGGCACTGCATCGTGCACGTTGTGTGTGTATTTGTGTGTGTGTGTGTGTGTGTGTGTGTGTGTGTGTGTGTGTGTGTGTGTGTGTGTGTGTGTGTGTGCCTGTGTGCATTGTGCCTCTGGGAAGCACCTATGCATGCAGGCAGTTGATGTCATAAATTTTTCATTGCATTGTGCTGCAATTTGTGAGCTCGACTTCCCTTCAAGCGCCACCTGGCTAGTCAAACATGTATCAGGGTATCTGTCCAGAGAGTGAGCCCATCTGTGGATCCACCCACCCATCCATGCTCGCTTGCGCAGCGACAATTGATTGCTTCCCACGTGCTCTGGAGCTGTGGTCAACAAATGTGCACAGCACACCACTACAGCACATGACCAAGGTCCCAGACAAATTAGACTCCTTACCTGCACACACACACACACACATACACACACACATACACGCACACATACACACGCACCTGCGGATGACGTACGCCACCAGCACCAGCCGATCGCACTCCAGCCGCCGCCACCGCCGCAGCCGCGTATCCACCGCCTCCGCTGCTGCTGCAGCCTCCTCCTCATTCATGGCTGCCATGGCCAAGCGCTTTGCCATCTCTGCATCCTGCATGACATCAGGCTGCTGCTGCTGTGCTTGACCTGGCTCTTGCTGCTGCTGCTGCTGCTGCTGCTGCTGCTGCTGGGCATCAACCTGCTGCTCCGTTCCATCCTTCTGCTGCTGCTGCTGCTGCTGCTGTGGAGACTGCAGGGGGACTTGCGCATCCCCCGGTGCCCCTGTTGCAGCCCCTGCTGGCACAGCAGTTGCAGCTCCTGCTAACCCAGTGGGTGAACCAGACGTTGGCCCTGTGCCACCCCCGCCGCTGCTGCCTGCGGCTCCTTGACTGATGGTGATGGCGCCCTCCATCAGAGCTGCAGGCGCTGGCAATGCAGATGATGGCGCTGCGCCCCCACTGCCACTGCCTCCAGCACCACCCTGACCAGCATCACCAGCGGTAACTGCTGCTGGCAGGGCTTCCATCGCAGCAGGCAGCGGCTCTGCGCCCCCGCCACTGCTGCTGCCACCTGCGTTTCCATGATCTCCTGGAGGCCCTCCATTTGCACCACCATCTACCCCTCCATGTGCTCCTGCATTTGCCCCTGCATTTGCACACGCAGGCCCTGCCGGCTCAGGCAGCAGAGCGAGGGTGCCGTCGGAGGAGCGCAGTGCAGACGCGTGGCGGATGCTGGCCATGCTGGCGACTTCCGTGTAAGCGGCGAGCTCGTGGGCCAGAGCGCTCAGGGCGGGCTCACCTGCGGGCGTCACGCGAGGGTGGGAATATGGGTGAGGTCAACAGAGGAAGTGGTTGTGAAGGCTGTACAATTTCAGGAAGAGGGGTATTGGTTACTCAGGGTGGCTGCCTTGGGGGCGTCATACTGGGAAATGGGCACATGTGCAAAGGCAAAGGTTATGATAAGTCGTTCATCACATCAGTACCGAATGGAAAAGGGACACCATTTATCGGGGGGGGGGGGCGAAGGAGCAGTCAGTCGTGTGTAAAGTGGGAGCAAGCCTGCAAAGCATGCTGCAAGGCCTGATGCTGCTTGGTGTCATTGCAAAGTATGCTATGAGGCCTGATGCCATACTTGGTGTCATAGCCATATCCTGCTCTTTCAGTCCACAGCTCCAAGAGCACGAATGGTGAGATAGAAAACCAAGTCCTCCTGAATCTGCTCAGCAAGGAAAAGCAAGAGCGCATGGGAAATAAAGTTGATCAATGGCCGGTGGGCTCCTGCACACACCTCCTGTGCTCCAGCATCACGAGCACCACAGAAATGGCTTGTAAGAGCATTTGTGCTGGTAAGGCCAGTAGGAAGCCACGCTTGCTGACTGGTCTTTTAGTTCAATGGTTTCCAGGGAACTCATGACTTCAAAGACCAGTCTACAAGCATGGCAGGTTCGCGAGCAGCTCGGTCCCACCGTGCAAGCACAGAAACTGCATCGCTGGATTCGAACTCATACCAGGCTCTTTGGACCCCAGGTCCTTCATGGCAGCTTCCACCAGCTTCCCGCTCATCCACTGTCCAGTCGCGCTGTCCAGGGATGCGTACGCTTGCATGACCAGCTTGCCCTGAGCAGCAGCAGTCAGGGGGAGCAAAGAGCAATGAAGAGAGGAGACCATGCAACCCAAAAAGTAGGCTGTGTACAAGAGGGACTGGCTGACAGGAACGGGGAGAGACACATGAGAGGGAAAACAATAGACACACAGACATTGGAAACGCTCCCTGCAGACATCAGCGCTGCATCAATCACACATGCACAGGAAACATGCGCTGAACCTTCGAATGCAAAAGAAAGAGAACCGTTGTGCTTGGCGGAGGCTTCCTGGCGCTGAGCACTAAACAAAGGCAGGCGCAGGATAAGGCAGGCCGAGAACACAACATGCAAGCGGCCAACTGATCCCTGCTGCAGCTCAACTCAAGACGCAACAACCCTCTTTTATGCCTCCCCATGGCTTAAAGGACCCCCCCTTGCTCCCTCTCCAGGCATACCATCTCTCTCACTCACATATACACATACACACATTCTTTTCCACAAGTCACAAGGACTCAGGCACCCACCATGATCTGGCGCATGGACATGCGAGGCTGGGCTTGGCCACTGCCTCCAGCCCCTCCTGCCCCTCCTCCAGCGCCCCCAGCTCCACCCTGCCCACTCATTTCTCTCCGGCGCGCTATGTGAGGGTGGCAGCAGGACTGCCGGACACGCAAGGCAGAAGGACGAGGCACATGCCAGTGAGCTAGGAATGATTTTGCAAGATAGGCTCATCTAATAGATTTCAGGGTGGCAGCAGGACTGCCGGACACACAAGGCAGAAGGGAGAGGCACATGCCAGTGAGTTTAGAATGAGACTGCAAGATAGGCTCATCTAATATATTTCAGGGTGGCAGCAGGACTGCCGGACACACAAGGCAGAAGGGCAAGACGCACACCAATGAGCCAAGGATGTGGCTATTAAGATAGACGCATCAAATAAAGTAAAGGGTGGCAGCAGGACTGCTGTGCACACAAGGGGGCGATATGGTGAGTAACACAAACAAGTTATTGGAGTTAGTTAGTGGAGTGAGTTGGGAATGTTGGAAGGCAAGGAGCATGTCACAAGCACCAAGGGGCTCACATAGGCAAGCATGGATTGGAGGCAGGGTAGGGGGATGGGTTTGGCAGGGCAACAATGCCCCAGAGACCAAAAGAATGAGTTAGGATTGACGGAAGAGTTAGGATTGACGGAAGACAAGGAGCAGGCTATGAGCGCCAAGGGGCTCACGTAAGCAGACATGGACCAGAAGCAGGGCAGGGAGATGGGTTTGGCAGGGCAACGTTGCCCCAGAGACCAAGAAGCCAGCAATTCAAGGCATGTATGGGACAGAACAGACTCAATGTACGCAACTGGTTTTGGTTTGCGCAGATTTTAGCCTCAACTATAGATAGTAAGTGCCTCTGAGTGACAGCAAGAAAGAAGAGGAGAGCAGAAGAAAAGAAAGGACCAAGCCAGCCAGAAGGCCGCGCGCATGAAGGAAAAGGAGAGGCAGGCAAGCACCTGACTGTGGTAATCCCATTTTGCTCAGTGCATTACACTCAGTGATGGTGATTCACATGCTGATGCATGACTTAAGAACTTTCTTTGGTGACAACATTTCTCTCATGTCAAGGCCTAGGAAAAGGGCTGTGGCAGTTGTAGGGCCTGTGTCTACCTCCCAAATCCCAAGATACCCTTCAGAAGCACGCGATGTCTTGACAACGCACGTGCTCTTTAAAATAGGTAGATGAGCAGCCTGAGAGGAAAAGGCGCTTTCTTGGCGCAGGGCAGTCTGGCAGGCCATCGCACGCTGCTCATCTCCCCATTTTGAGCGCGTGCAGTGTTAAAAAGTACGGCATGCTGTGAGCTTACTTGGCGCAGGGCGGTCAGGCAGGCCATCACACGCCCTGTGTGGCGCACACGATTCATGCTGTTGGCCCTATTGTCCTGGCGAGGGTTTGTGGGTAGACGGGTCAGGGCAGCCATGGCCTGCGTTTTTAAAGCACATGCATGTGTGAGCGCTCAATGCGTGGTGATGCAGGGGGCACGAGAGAGGGCGCAGGGCGCACACACACATGCAGGTTTGCGTGGATTTACTTCATGGTGCCAAAGGTAGCATGCAGCCCTGCCTGCACAAGATGAGGCATTGCAGCAATTGTGTGACAGTGTGGCGAAAAGCCTTTCCAGGCTCTGCCTGTGCAGGAGTGCCATCACGGTGCCAGCCACAAACAGGCCCACATGCCGACTGTGAGCACGCCTCCCCCAACCTACGCTCCTCATTTTCCCTAGGTTCTGGGCTTGTTCCTGAAGGAGGCGCCCCTTGCTTGCCCTTGCACATCGAGATTGACACTTCTGCTTGATCAGTGCGCTAGTATGCAGTTCTCACTGGTCAGACGGGATTGGCAAGCCCGGAGCTTTTCCTCAAGGAACAGCTCCTGAATGCTGTGAGGCAACCATGCAGGCATGATCTCTCAATCTGTCCAGATGCAAGGTCCACTAGGGGTGTAGATTGCTGAGGAGATGCGCTTGTGTGGTGCAAATCATAGAGCAGGATATCCTGTAGAACTTGTGTGATATGTGTGTGTGTGAAAGAAGCACATGTGGCGCAGACCATTACGCAACACGTCACAGAATGTTTGCCAGAGTGAGTTATCAGGGAGACATCTCCATGTATGTTCATGTTGAGGAGACGCGCACCTGATACAGGTCATTGCACAGGACATCACATAATGTTTGGCAGTGCGTGTTGTTGAGGATTATCTTAGAATATTTGTGTGTTTGCGATGTTGGGGGGATGCGCACCTGGCGCAGGTCATTGCGCAAGACGTCATAGAAGGTGCGCTCCACAGAGCTCAGCTCCACCACTCGGTCCTCACGCCTGTGCACGGTATCATGTGTGTGTGTGTGTGTGTGTGTGTGTGTGTGTGTGTGTGTGTGTGTGTGTGTGTGTGTGTGTGTGCGCGCGCGCGCGCGCACGCTCTTTCTCTTGAAGCACGTGAGCATACAAGTTTGCATGAGAGCGATATTTGCACCTCTTCTTCTGGAACCTGAATGAGGGCAGATGCTTGCATTGGAAGCAGATGCTTGTATCCATGACAATCATGACATTCACGTAATGCTGATAGTGATGACGGCAATGACGATGGTAATGGTGATGGCGAAAATGATGATGAATACAAAAGGAATTGCTATTACAGCAATGAAGAAATAGGTGATGGTGTCATTGATGGTGAAGACCAAACATTCCACTCCACATAATGCTCACGTGCAAGGGGGTAGCGACAGCTGTTCCCGGACATCTTCACCACTGCGCCTCAGCATCACCCCCCGCAGCAGGCCCCTGCAACCATCACAAGAGCACACACACAGCATGTGGCACAAACACAGTGTGAGGCCGCAACGCAGCGTGTGGCACAAGCATCGACGCCTGCAGAAGGGTTCCCCTGCAACCGTCACAAGCGCGCAAACACAGCATGCGGCACAAACACAGTCTAAGACAAAACCGCAGCGTGTGGCACAAGCATCACCCCCTGCTTAAGATTACCCCTGCAATCATCACAAGAGCACAAACACAGCATGCCGCACAAACACAGTCTAAGACATAAAGACAGCGTGAGGCAAAAGCATCACCCCCTGCAGAAGGCTTTCCCTGCCACCATCACAAGCGCACAAACACAGCGTGCGGCAACAAACACAGTGTGAGGCAGCACCGCAGCGTGAGGTACAAACAGAGCTGTGGCAATGCCTTTGACTAGGCGACGGTGTGCTCTTTTCAGGCAGCAGCCTGCACCATGGCTCTTGCTTGCATGGCTTGCAAACAGCCATTTGCAAACAGGGGACCAGACTCAGCATGGAGGCTGTTGCGCTTGTCGTCGCAACACTGCGCCACTGATATCGAGGTGCACCTCATGCATGCTCCGCAAGAGGTGCTCACAGCCTGAGAGGTGCACGCACTATGAGAGGCAGGTTGCACATAGCCTACTAGCAGCACCCACAAGCAGCAAATCCCCCACGGCTTGTGTGTGCAAAATGCTATGCTGGACTCTTTGCTCTGAACCAGTCCCAGGGCAAGCAAGTAGTCCTTTTCCTTACGTGATGGAGGGCTACAATCCCATACACCCCTCATACATCGGGACTCTGGGTGCACACTTCCGCACACCACACACTGTCCACACAGACGCAGCCTGTGCCTGCCCACCCAAAGGCAGCTGGCACGCACCTCAAGGCCAGCAGCCCACCTCGCATGCACATGCACCTGCACACTAGGCACTATCCACACAAACGCAGCCTGTGCCTGCGCCTACACACACGAAGGCAGCTGACGCGCACCTCAAAGCCAGCAGCCCACCTCGCATGCACATGCACCTGCACACCACGCACTGCCCACACAAACGCAGGCCGTGCCTGCGCCTGCACCTGCACACACGAAGGCAGCTGGCACGCACCTCAAGGCCAGCAGCCCGCCTCGCGTGCATGCCTCATACGGCGCCTGCAGCATCGCCCGCCACTGAGCAGCATGGTGGTACGGCTCCAGGGCCAGGAACTCACACAGGCCTTGCACCTCCAGCAGGCGGGAAGTGATGGGTGTGCCTGCAAAGGTGTGGGAACGCACAAGCGTAGCCTTGACTTGAGTGGCATGGCAGTGGGGTTCCAGGGCCAAAATCTCACACAGGTCTTGCATCATGCATCGAGTGAACCCTTTCTGCCTGGACTCTCATGACAGCCCCTATAGCCGGCGTGTTGCATCGAGAGACAGTCAGCATAAGCCGGCCATGCTTACAGCAGCATGCCCTTGGCAAGCAGACAAGGGACACGTGCAGCTTCGATGCACAGAGAACTGTCCCCATCCACTCCTGCAACGTCAAGATGAACCCAGTATGCATGTGTCTGCCCTGTGTTGCCCCCGCACGATGAGCAGTGCACAGGCAGTGTTCCATGAGCCTGTTCCCACTTGCCTAAGCCACACTTGCCTAAGCCACACTTGCTGCCTCCACAGGGAGCTGGCCAATTGCACTGCCAAGGGCCCACTCAGGTGTGTTTCACCTTGTGTATTTGATGTACTGCCCTCCCACCTGTGACCACCCACGCATGCCGCCTCCACAGGGAGCTGGCCACTTGTGCTGCCAGGGAGCTCGTGTTGGCCACCAGCTGGGCCTCATCGAGCAGGATGCGCCAAAAGCCGAGCCTGTGCTCAATCACACACACACGCACACACACGTACAAGCGAGAAGCTCAGGTAAACAACCAGAATGCCAATGCGGATGAGTGGTTGTGTATGGTGGCTGTGTGTTTTGTGTGTGTGTGTGTGTGTGTGTGTGTGTGTGTGTGTGTGTGTGTGTGTGTGTGTGTGTGTGTGTGTGTGTGTGTGTGTGTGTGTGACACTGAAGCAGTCTCTGTGACTTGCCGTACATACATCTGCAGGAGCAGCAAAGTCCTGGCTGGCTTGGCTTGTTGTGCTGCAAATTAAGCAGTGCTTAAGGAGTTTCTAAAAACTCTCCTGCATAACAACGTATGCGAGCATGGTTCACCACGCCTCTGTCGTGGCAAATACAGATGACGGTTGCTCCCAAGGGGTGTGTGGGAAGAATCAACACCTGCATTTGCCTCAACAGAGGAGCCTGCCAGCAAGCGGGCTCTTGCCGGGTCAGGCTGACCAGGCCATGAAGGCGACATGTTCGCGCGTGCAAATTACCCTGACCTTCACCTGCAGTCTGGGGACCATCTGCTGGCCACAGGAGTGCGCTGATCCATGACCGAAAGCTATCACAATAATTTGCAGCACATGACCAGCACATGAGGGGTGAGACAACTGGTACGACCTACTTGAGCAGAGGGCAGTCGCGGCCTGCGAGCTCACGCCGCAGCTGCTCGTACGACATCAGCACGAGATCTTGCGAGCTGATGGGCACCTGCACATGCGCAGTCATGACATCAGCACATTATCTTGAATCCAATCCAATGCAGCCGCTCGTACGACATTAGCACAAGGTCTTTTGAGCTGATGGGCACCTGCACATGCGCAGTCAGCACACCAGCACACCATCTTCAATTCACACTGCAGCTGCTCGTACGACATCATCCACACTGCAGCAGCTCATAAAAGAACATCACGAGGTCTTGTGAGCTGATGGGTGCCTGCACACAAGGCTGATGGGCACCTGTGCGTGCACTCTCATGACATCAGCACAAGGCCATGTGGGCTGATCAATCAATAAACACATGCATGTGTGCATTGTAATATCACCAACACACGTTTGTTGGTGTGTCGTGAATGCGTGGGGGCTGATGGACACTGCCATGTACGCATGTGCAGCAGGCAGCGGAGAGGTGAAGGCAGCAGGATATGCACTTTTGTGCCTGCAACATGACTAACATGCCCTGTGTGCTTTTTTAGGTGCGCTGCATCGCGTATTTTTCTCCTCAGTCTGTCTACTGATGTACGCCTTCAACTGCGTCTGGGGTGCATCTTGTTGCCTTTAATGGTATTGGGAGTGCATCGTGCTGCCTTTTGACTGTACTTGAAGTGCATGGCATTGCCTTTCTCAGTGTGCCTTAAGCGTCATTGAGTAGCCCTAGGCACCAGCACACAGGCCTGCAAAGATGACCTAGTTCCACAGCACACATGCTTTTAGGGTTCCTGGCAGACAGGACTGGGCGGAATGCATAGCACAGCTGAAGTTGCTGGGAGGCGTACATCATTGTTAGCAGCCCAGAGGCAGCATGGAGAACGCCAAATCAGGCTCTTTGCTCAGCCCCATTAAGACTGTATTTTGAAGGCACATGCACACGGACACACACACACACAGACACACACGCATGCATGCATGCATGCATGCACACACAACCCCGCACCAAGTGTCCAGTGGAGGCCGATCGGCACATTGTGGATGGCGTGACATCATCCTGAGAAACATCTTGCGAGGGTTTGCGCGCCTTGCGTGCCCTGGTACTGCGCACGCCTGCTGCAGAGCTCTCTCCTGCCTCAGCTGCTGCCTGTTTGTAGCATGCACATGTCGTACCATCACAGCTTTGTCTTTTACTGCCCAAGCTGCTGCTTGGGTGTAGCATGCACAAGTCGTGTCACTTCGCTGTTTTGTCTGCACAATATAGCATTGTGTGAGTTGCAAAAAGGCCTGTACAGACAGGCACTGGCACACCCTTGAGCAGGGCATGCAGGAAAGAGAGTGACAGGAGCACCTTGCAGGTGTTGGGCGCACAATGTGTAGGGCTCACGATGTATAGGGCTGACAATGTCCAGGGCTCACACAGTGTGAGGCGCACAAGCACTGACATGGAAAACAAGGGGTGCCCATGGAGAATGGTAGCAAAGCAAGGGAAGGGGCCGCAACAGATGCCCATGTTGATGAGGCGGCGCGCAAACATGTGTGTGTGTGTGATTTGTGAACAACCCACCTGCTCCCCCCCCTAGCTTGCATGCCTTGGACCCATAAAAACTGGGCCCCCAGGCGCAGCCCCCTGCACACCCACCTCTGCTACACTCTCCAAGTCCATGCCCCCCTTGCCCTCATACAGAGCCCTGCAACAGTGACAACAGCGTGGTCGGAGACAACGTAAGCATGCCGCATGCATGCATCCCATGCACGCATCATGTGCTTTCCAAGACCCGCATAGAGGTGCTCTGCATCATCCAGCACGCTGCAGTTGTGAAGTAGAGCTCCTGCAATCGTGAGCGCGGGTGGGCATAACAGGGAACAGCATTTGCTGGCAGCGCTGTACGTTAGAAGGAGCTAAACAATGAAAGAAGTTTTTCCCTCATACCCTTGTATGAGGCTTCACACTGAACCCTATGTGCAGCGCTTTTGGTGCTGCATTTTCATAGCACTGCATCCTCAAGCCGCTGCATTTTTCAGTGCTGCACTTTCGTAGCGCGGTGTGACGCTGCAAAGTGCTTGAACAATGGCTGTTTACAGCAATGTGCCCATTCCCAGATGTGCAGGCAGGTGCAGAATGCATCAGGAGCTGAGGTGTGTGTGTGTGTGCGTGTGTGTGTGTGTGTGTGTGTGTGTGTGTGTGTGTGTGTGTGTGTGTGTGTGTGTGTGTGTGTGCGCGCGCGTGCGCGCGGATACAGACGTCTGCAGGCAAGCAACTAGCATGTCCGGCAAAAAAGCTCCTTCTCTTGCCTGAGACCACTTTCGGATGTGCTCTTGGGTGAGAGAACCACCCAAAACAGCTACGTCAGACTCCTTTTCAAAATCTGAGATTTAAAACTCTTGTTTCCCAAAGCTGACAGCCGTCAAATAAGCAACCCCTGGCGCAAATCTTGAGCCTGTAAAGCATGTGCTTTTTTTTCTTCACGTCAACCACATCCCCACACAGAGAGCAAGGCATTCCATCTTCCCTGTGGCCTTGACCGAGGCATGCACAAAACCTCCATGTCAATCCACCGCGTGTCTTGCACATCAATTAACAAGCAGAGCAAGTCACAACCAAATAACCCCTGGCGCACAGGATCCTGGGCCGCAGGTCATGCATGGTACTATCTGTAGTTTTGACAAAGGCATCCTCCACCACCTGTCTCACACTCCACGCAACACGCTGAGCGACCCAAAATAAAAATTCTCTTGTCGCACAACTCTGGTACACAGGTCGTACATGGCACAAAAGAGCTGGGTGAAGAGGATTCAGCATTCATCAAATGAGGCTGTAGGGAAGGCCAAGGATGCCCTACTCGGTCATGCGCGGCACACGTCTGGGGTGGAGAGGATTTAGAATCTGTCAAACGAGGCTGTAGGGAAGGCCAAAGAGGCCACACAGAGCCTCCGCAGTGCTTCATTTGACAAACATGCCCAGCCATCTCCCGCCAACCCCACACAAATGATAGACCACTAAGTCAGCAGCCTACACTGGCTAGCAAGCAGCCAGGGTGCTTGCGCTTACCACGAGATTGCACCTGGAGCCACGTGCGTCTTGATCTCATCACACCTGTGGAGCAGCAAGTATGCAGTAGGAGCAATCAATATCCCTGGGTAGGGAGGCAGATTGTGTGTTTATGTAGGAAGGGAGGTGTGTGCTGCAGCCGGGTGCTGCAGGACTGCGTGTGTGCACAAGTGTGCCATGTACTTCAGTGTCTGCATGACAGACCCTGCCTGCAAATGACACAGCGCATGCACATGACTCAGGTGCTGAATCGTCACCTGCATGTGCTTTCACACACACACACATACACACACACACACCATTGGGGCATGAGGTTGGCCGGCATCACCAGCAGCGTGGTCTTGATGGGCACCGGCTCGTTGTCCTCCTCCTTCACACATGCCTGCTGCCGTCGCTGCCCCTGCGCCGCACTTCCTGTCTCCTGTTCCTCCGCGCCATACATCTGGGGCGCCCTTCTTTGCCGCCGTCCAGCCTTTACCTCAGTCGCCGCCGGCTCTGCTGCAGCCCTTGTTGCTGCGCTGCTCTCGGCTTTTGCCCCCCCT
>OU611753.1:5487926-5502926 GCA_914767535.2 Dunaliella primolecta | reverse complement strand
ATGGAGCTCAGAGTCATGGGACTTAGCAGTGTGCATGCTCATACTTCTGAGTGCCTGCAGCCCTGCCAGTGTCCCTGAGTTCCCCAACATTGATGCATCAAATAGCAATGGAGAGGATGCATGTTTGATGCATTGAATTGCAATGGAGCAGGGTGCTGCTAGTGTTGCCCAGGAGCGAGGGCACTAAACACAAGAGAAATGCATCAATAACAGAAGTGTGTGCATTAAAAACTGGAGTAAGAGAGCACCCACAGCACAATGACCTGGCTTTACCTGCTGAGGGCCCTGCACCCTTGAACTTAACGAACTGCTTGCCAGCCTCCTTTGCCTCGCCCCCACTGGCAGCAGGAGCAGCAGCTGTGGGATGAGTGCTCAGAGCAGCTGACTGAGTGCTGGGTCCAGCACCATCACCCAGAGGTATGTCACAGGCAGGAGCAGCAGCAGCAGCAGCACCAGAACCAGCGCCACCATCACCACCACTGCTGCCATTTGCCGCTGCACCATCAGCTGCAGCACCCAAGCTTCCACCACCACCTCCACCGCTCCCCTCGCCTGCCGCCCTGCTGCCATTCCCTGTCGCACCTGTGGCGGCATTACCTGCACTTCCACCAGCAGCAGCAGCGTTGGCTGCACCACCCCCACTGGCCCTGTCAGCAGCACCATTTTGGTGGCCCGCACCTCCAGCACCAGCAGCACCACCAGCGCTGCTGCTTACAGCATTGGGGGTAGCAGCAGCGGCGGCGCTGGCACCGGCAGCACTGCTACCAGGACCTGTGCCAGGAAGGGCGGGGGAAGGCGGGGGGGGCAGCAGTCCGGCCTCAACGAAGATGTCCTGCACGCGCTGCACCAACGTCAAGGCCGATTGTGCCACAGCCAGCCTGTAGCACGACAGGAAGCACACAGATTCAGGTTGGAGGAGTGGCTTTGGGGCTGAGCACGCCAGATGCACAGGGGATGGGTGTCATGAAGGGATCTGGGGCTGAGCAAGCCCCTCATGCACAAGGAGCAGGAGACATGAAGGGATCTGGGGCTGAGTAAGCCCCTCATGCACAAGGAGCAGGAGACATGAAGGGATCTGGGGCTGAGTAAGCCCCTCATGCACAAGGAGCAGGAGACATGAAGGGATCTGGGGCTGAGCAAGCCCCTCATGCACAAGGAGCAGGAGACATGAAGGGATCTGGGGCTGAGCAAGCCCCTCATGCACAAGGAGCAGGAGACATGAAGGGATCTGGGGCTGAGTAAGCCCCTCATGCACAAGGAGCAGGAGACATGAAGGGATCTGGGGCTGAGTAAGCCCCTCATGCACAAGGAGCAGGAGACATGAAGGGATCTGGGGCTGAGCAAGCCCCTCATGCACAAGGAGCAGGAGACATGAAGGGATCTGGGGCTGAGTAAGCCCCTCATGCACAGGGAAGGGATGTATTGAAAGAAACTGGGGCTGAGCCAGGTGCACCGGGAATGGGAGACATGAAGGATTTGAGGAGCGGCTCGGGGGCTGAGCCAGCAACATGCACAAGGAATGGGAATTATGGGAATGAGGGGCTGGGCGAGCCTCATGCACAGGTGATGGGTGCAGGACCCTGCGGGTGCAATCCGCTGGGAGGAGCACATGTACGTGCTGCGCCCGACGAAGAAGCCTGCAGTGTGGAGGGGCAAAACAAAAGTGCTAGGCGAGTGTGCTTGATGTGCTTCAGACACACAACACTGTGCACCCTGCTTGCCAGGGTGCACAGTTTTTTTGAGGCGTGCAGGCGCCAGCACAGCCAGCTTGGTTTATTTTGAATGCCCAGTTGGCACTGGTGGAAGCCCTCAGCACATGCTGACAGCAGCTCTTTTCAGCTGGGCAGCTAACGCAACACACACACACACACACCAGAAGGGGGCGCAAAAGAGATCCCTGTTCTTCAAACAGGATGGTGAGGTTTGGATTCTCACTGGCAGCTGAGCCAGTTAGCAGTTAGTGGGCCTGGTGCCTGGACATGTGAGCATAAACTGAAGAGAGCACCCTGGATCTTTGATCCAGAAACACATAACAAAAAGCACTTCCATACTCAGCCTCGCATTCATGCAAAACCCCAACAGCACACTCATGCAAAAGCACTTCCATACTCAGCCTCGCATTCATGCAAAGCCCCAAAAGCACATTCAGGCAAAAGAACATTTATGCACAGCCTCGACACGAATCAATCAAGACCTGCCTGCCTGCTGCGCCTGCGCATGGTAGCTCTTGTGCATGATTGCAATGACAGCCCACCTGTTCTTGGCTTCAGCCTCCGCAGACTCTGCCTTGGCCGCTTTGTACTCCAATTCCAAAACCTGTGCCCGAAAATTCATTTGTGTGTGGGGCAGGGAGTGAGGGGGGGGAGGTGCACATTTGCACACATATTCCTCTGTGCCCACGTGCGTGTTAGCAGCAGGGGCGTGAAGGCACGCGCTGGGAGCAGTGACAGCGGACATGATGGCAGCAGCCCACATGCCCATGCAGCCTGCCCAACCTTCATGGCCACTCCTTCATTCACACCTAGGTGGATGAAGCACACAAATACACACACACCTCAGCTTGCAGCTTCTTGACTCGTGCAGCAGCGCGCATGTCGTCTATTTCGATGAGCCGTAGCTGCCAGGACTCCTCAAGCCCAGGCATCCTGCTATCATTCTCGCTGTCGCTTACGCCTGGTCCCCCACCTTTTCCTGCTTGAGAACTCCTGCCACGACCCTGTGGTCCCCTGCCCCGCTGCTGCTGCTCTTTCCGCTGCTGCTGTTGCCGCTGCTGCTCAGACGCACGGAGTTGCTCCGCGCGTACCTGCTCCGCCTTATGCGCAGCAGATGCTGCTGCGGCCTCAGTGCGCTTGAACCGCAGCGCCTGGGCCGCACGCGCTGTGTGTGTGCGTGCGTGCTTGAGTGTGTGTATGTGTGTGTGTGTGTGCGTGCATGCGTGCGCGTGCTTGTATGTGTGTGTGTCCACGTGTGCGAGCGCACAAGGGAGGGAATTCCATCCAGTCCCAATGGTTCAAGCATGGGAAGGGACATGCAAACACAGGCAAGTGATTCAAAGGTTGAGAAGGAACGTCAAAATCAGGCTAGTAATAGGGCCAAGGAAAGAAGCAAGACTGCTATAAAGGAGAGACGTGCATGAGGAATGCACATGAGAGGTATGCATGAGGGATGAGCATCGGAATAGAAAAGCTGCAAGATCACAGTACACAAGGGATGTGCAAGATTGCAGTGCATGAGGGATCTGGCAGGAACGGAGTCAGGCGAGCTTCACCAGACCAAACAAGAGCCTCAACTTGTCCAGAATGAAAGCACAGTAATACCATGTAAGCAGGGGTCATAGACCTTGAGAGCTACGTCCCCCTTAAAACAAACGAAACTGGGAGGGCGTGAACCTGACATGCTCTGTGTACTCACATGAGGTGGTGGCAGCATTGCGTCTGGATATTTGTGCTGCTCTGAACTGCGCGTTCACGGTCTGCGTGCATGGGAATCAAAATGGGCATATTGAATTCTAAGGCACCCAGAACTCTGGAGTGTGCTTGGGTGGTGTTTCTTCATGCGAGAAATTCACAGCACAGGAAAACGTCCCCTATTGGCACACAGGCCATGCCATAAATTGGCCAGACACGCAACCACCCAGATCTGGCTCAGGTTCCAATTGAGAAGAGTTGTTTGAGGTCCATGCTCAGGACACACACACACACACACACGTACACACACACACACCTGCTGCACCTCGGGCAGCGTCCCCGCCAGCTCCGCATCACTCAGCTCATTGGCGCGGATGGCGCCCTGCCAAGGCACTACGTCATGCCCCTCATTTCTTGCACCACCGGGGCCACCACTGCCGCCACTGCCACCAACAGCACCACCATCATCCTTGGCAACGCTGCTGCCACTCCCCCTGCCCTTGGCACTTGCGCTGCCTCTGGCGGCCCTGCCTTGTGGGCTCTGCTGCTGCTGTTGCTGTAGCTGTCTGGGAGCAGGCTGGGCTGCCGGCGCAGCTCCTGCATCCGGGGGTGCTGGGGGGCTGCCAGGGAACAGTGCCCTGGGCACGTTGTAAGGGCTCCAGCGGAAGCCATCCATGAAGTTCAGCAAGCCTGTGGGTTCATGCAAACACGACAGGGACCTGGGCGCATTGCAAGATCTGCCTGCAGATCAGCGAGCCTTTAAGGGTGTGTGTAAACACAACAGGGACCTGGGCGCCTTGGGGGGGGCTCCAGCGGAAGCCATCCATGGAGTCCAGCAAGCCTGTGGCTTTACGCAAACACAACAGAGCCCTGGGCCGATTGTAAGGGCTACGTGCAGTCCAGCGAGCCTGTGTGGATGCGCGACACGGGATGGGCAGCAGAGCTGCTGTTGGAGGCTTTGAGCTGGACCTGGGTGGGTCTCATGCATGGGCCGGTCCTGGTGCACCTCACGCATTGGCTACTCCTGGGCCGAGACTGCATTTGAACTATCTGCACACCAGGTGTCTTATAAGCAAGCAATCAGCACAATCTCTCTCCCTCCCTCTCTCTCTCTCTCTCTCTCTCTCTCTCTCTCTCTCTCTCTCTCTCTGTGTGTGTGTGTGTGTGTGTGTGTGTGTGTGTGTGTGTGTGTGTGTGTGTGTGTGTGTGTGTGTGTGTGTGTGTGTGTGTGTGTGTGTGTGTGTGTGTGTGTGTGCGTGCGCGTGCGTGCGTGTATGTGTGTGTATGTGTGTGTATGTGTGTGTGTGTGCGTGCGAGTGTGCGTACAAGTAGGGCTTGCGTCTACGTTGCCTCGAGTGGCTAATGTGGCTTCCTCTGGGCAGCACCACACCCACCATCACAGTCGGGACCCAGCCACAGGTCCTTGCCGTGGGAGAGCAGCGTCTGCAGCACCACAGCCATGGCCTCCAGGGCAGCCCTGGTTGCCCTTTGCGGCATCCCCCCAAGTTTTATGCCCGAGGGGGGCCTTTGAGGGTCTGCGGCCCTGCATGCAAAATGACAAGGCAGGGAGCCATGCTCACAACAGAGCCCTCTCATGCCCAGTGCATTACTCAAGTGTGCTGGGGCACACAGAGGGGCAGAAGTAGCACCCAGTGCAATACACCCTCATGCCAGAAATTATGTGTAAGGGGGTGGGAGGTGACTGGTCTGAGGAAGCGCCAGCAATGGCATTGCGTTACACGTAAAGAACAGGATTCCTTCTGTTTGGAACATTTTCTTTTCTTCACTCTCCCCCAACACACACAGCTTTTAGCTCTCCCCCAAGGGAAGGAAGGACAGAATCGGCATCCACAAGGTCACATCGGTCGGTCACATCAACAAGGAGAGACCAAATGCTAATAAGTCCTTGGGAGCGGCCAGGCATCCCCCGTGTGAACGCCGGCTGTAGTTCTATGTTGCCAAACAGTAAACAAAGTGAGCAAAGTCCAGTGCATCCTTCCCGCCAACTGCATGTCCTCAGTGCCAGCAAAGCAACAAAAAAGGAGGCCAGAGGAATTGAGAGATGGATCAACCGCCGCCAGCATGGCTTTACAGCTGACGCACTGCTTGTCGGCTGCTTCATTCAGAAAGCTTCTGATTACTTGCAGCACCCAAGCACAGCACGCGCGCCGCTCTGGGCAGCACGTCAGTGCAGATGCGCAGCATGAAAGCAGTGAGGGGCCATGCAGAACAAAGGATGCCTTAGGACATGAATCATCTAATTAATATATAATATATATATATATACATATTTTTTGTTGATCATATTGCATATTTCATAATATATGTAGCTTGCACTTACAATGGTACTTCTTTATGCAGCACCCACCACTCTTTGGGATCCTGCATGCTGTTCAAGCCTGCTTTGTGGACGTAAATCCCGATGTCCGCATACATTGGGCCTGCACACCACGCAGCACATTGATCCCCGTTGGTAACAGCCCCAAATTTCCTGCAATCGGGCATGCGCTGAGGGCACAGCTTCCTGAACGTGACTGGTTGCATCCCTGAACCTGTGCATGCAATGAGGTGCAGCGTGCTGTGGCTTGGAGGAACACGGCAAGCCACACCCCGTCAGGCTTTGCTAGGTGCATGGTGCATCGCTGCCGCTGCTGTTGCTGTTGCTGTTTCATCTCCCTCTGCTGCGTCATGTTGCTTGTGCACGCGGGAGGCACGCTCATCTGCAGGCAGGACGCCCGAGTCACATGATAGGTGTCTGCAACAGGGTTGCCGTTCATTTGACTTGAAAGTCCTGCCTGCAGATGAGCGTGCCTTCCTTGTGCACAACAAGCGCATGACAACGGGAGGCAGGCATCCGCGGTGCAACAGAGGACCCTTCAGAACACGATGCAGGGCTGCACCCCACAGCTTGTGCATGTGGCAGCAACAGCGAGGGCTGAGGAGCAAGGGCATGCTTGCATACATTGCATGTGGCACCATAAGCGAGAGATGACGAGGGAGGGCATGCTTGTACATGTTGTGTGCGTGCCCTTCAGGCCCCGACCCACGACGCCCAAGCCAATAGGAGCCATGAAACGATGTGGATACAAACAAATTCCACACCAAGAATTCTGCTAGGTCCTAATGGCCCCTCGGGCCTCCGGCCCAGGTTCCAAAAGGCATGTCCAGGAATATACAGGATGCAACCTGGGCATGTACGCCCTTCAGGCCCCGACCCACCACGCCCATGCCAACGAGAGCCCTGAATGATACAGGATGAAGAAGAAGAAGGCACAGGTAGGCATTAGGCATGTACAGGAGTCCAGCCCTTCTTATCAATGCAACAGCTCCTCACCAAAGGGTGGCGCACAGGAGCCCAGCCCTACTTATTGGTGCAACAGTTCCTCACCAAAGGGTGGCGTACAGGAGTCCAGCCCTTCTTATTGGTGCAACAATTCCTCACCAAAGGGTGGCGCACAGGAGCCCAGCCCTCCTTATTGGTGCAACAATCCACTTACCAGAGGGCGGCGTGCTCCCTTTGGGGCCAACAGCCCGAACCACGCGCCTCCCTGTCGACGTGCCCACTTCTTCCGCCTTGCTGCCGCCTGCCTTACCCTCTTTCCCCTCTTGCTCCCCCTGCTGCTGCTGCTGCTGCTGCTGCTGCTGCGCCCCATCCCTGGCCTTTTGGGCAGAAGCATCAGTCGCCGCAGGCGCCTTGCCGGACTGCGCAGTTGCTGCTCCGCGCCCCCTTCCCCGAGGGGCCCGAGCACCACCGCGCGCAGGGCTTCTGGCAGCAGATGCTGGTCTGCTGCCAACCTCAAGCCCTCCTGCATCAACCCCACTCTCTTCCTGCTGCTGCTCCTGCTGCTCCTGCTCATCCTCCGCTGCCTTCCTTTTTGCGGTGCCTGTCTTACTGCGCTTGCCACCGCCTCCTCCCTTCTCCCCCTTCCCATTCTCCTCCCCCTGCTGCTGCTCCTCTTGTTGCTGCTTGCTCACAGAGCTCCCTGCTGCCCGCTTCACACCACCAAGCCCTGCTGGACCTGCACCTCCATCGGCACCCCCACCACTGCCCTCCTCATCCCCCACTGCCACAGTACAGCAGCTTGCCCTCTCACTGAGCACAACCTCATGCTGACCCCCTGCAACACCACCACCACCACCACCACCACCCCCAGGCACCACAACAATGCGCTCCACGCGGGGCTTGAACACCTCATTCTCGTCTCCCAAGTGCTGCCCGCGTTCGTTGTCGTCTCCACTGAACGTGCGCAGCACTTTCAAGGCTTCGTACAGTGCGCACAGCTCCAGGCTCAGTGACCCCAGCTGCGGCCTGCTGGAGAAGTGCAGGCTGGGGGCCCACCAAGAGAAGCTGGGGAGGAGGTTGGATCGCCGAGGGTCCTGGGTGGCAATGCACCCACCACAAACCTCGTGAGATCAAGCATGCTTGACATTGTTTATGCCAGGGGGTACTTGTGTGTGTATGTGCGTGCGTGCGTGTGTGTGTGTGTGTGGGGGGGGGGGGGGGGGTGCGCCTGCGAGCATGCAGCTGTGAGTTCATTCTTGCAGTTGTTGTCACCAGTGCATGCAGTACAGGGCGTGCCAATTCATCCCCAGGACCCTGTGCATAAAAGGACAACACTCCCTTTGTGCTACATAGGCAGAGCTAGCTAGCATAATGGTCCGGCCTGCCACAGCTACCAACTCATTTGTCCCTCAAGTTTGTGAGAGCAGGGCTGCTTTGAAAACAAGCTACAGCGGACACAACCTGTGCATTGTCCCGCTCACTCCCCGCGTGCGTGCGCAGCTTCCAAAAATGTAATAACTCTTCTGCGCGACCTCGTGCAAACCTGCGTGCGCATCTGCGCAGTCTCACATCTGGACGCCTGCAAAGTCGTATCCTGCTGCCGTCTGCTACTCGAGTACCTTCTGTGTCAGTGACCTTCATCATCATGTATGCCGATCCCCTTCATCATCTTACCCAGCAAAGCATACTCACCACATTGGCACTGCGTAGCATGCTGTCCACCTTTGCTATAATGTTGTCTTGGCTGCGTTTTTTCTTATCATTTTGGCTTTCATTGGCGCGGCATTCATCGGACTCTGGGTACAGCTCTGTGGATGGCTCTAGCTCCAGGTTCATGCAAGTTGTGAAGAGGCTGCTGGATAGGGCTCTGTCCTCCAACCGTGTGCACAGCTGGTCGCAGGTGATGGTGCCCTCATGCAGCAGCTGGCGCAATACCTGCAGGGTGGTCGGGGGGGAAAAGGTCACAAAAGCAAACCTGGCAAAGGGCTCAGGAAAAAGCTGTGCATTTAAGTGGCCGCATATGCAGCAGCTGGCGCAACACCCACAGGTTGTCAAGAGATGTGATGGTGCCCTCATGCAGCAGCTGCCGCAACAGTGCTGCAACAGTGCAGGGATGTGATGGTGCCCTCATGCAGCAGCTCCTGCGACAATACTGCAACAGTGCAGGGAGTGATGCAGGCAGCAGCTGCTGCAACAGTGCAGGGATGTGATGGCTCCATGCATGCAGTAGCTGCCGCAACACCTACAAGGGTGGTCAGACTCGTCAAGGTCACAAGAGCAAGACTCATGGAGGGCACAGAAAGGGAACAGAAGAGTGGTGCAAGTGAACGCAGACACACTGTACAGATGCACTGCTTGAGGAGCACACGGGTTGCCAGAACAAGATGCAGACTGTCTTCAAAATGGGCAAAGATATGTAAAGGCAATGCACAATAACACCTTGACGGCCAGGCTCACACACACATACACACACAAGCATAAACACACACAGAGAAACCAACACACATGCACTCACTCTTTCTCACCTCACCCGCACCCTCAACCAAAACCAAAACACATCCACGCCCATCCACTCACCCCACCCCCACCCCTCCCAACCCCCCAACCAATTTCACCTGCAGCCTGCTTAGGGCCCCATGCACCCCACGCCACACCCACCCACCTCCAGTTCACGAACGCCAGCATTACCCTGCAGCCTTCCAGGCGCGCCTTGTTGGGTTTGAGGCCCCCCTCCTTTTGCCTGATCTGATGATACAAAAGCAGCGCCAGGCCTGAATTGCAAGCGGCGCGGTTTGAAATCAAATGCGAACGCAGAACAGAGAGCAGTTAGAGCAAAGGCATTGCCAGCAGGTACAAGAGATGAGTGTTCCGGAAGATACTGCTCAGGAAAAGCCAAATGAGCATATGGAAGCATGTATGCAGAGTGAGGGTGTACCCTCACAGATTCATACAACCCACTGAAGGAAAGAAAGCCTTTGGTTCTGCAACCTCGAAATTTGTGAGGTTGCATAAACATGGTTTAGGTGGTCGGTTTTTCATTTGCAGTAAAAACCATTATGCAGAATTACACAATAAATTTGGATGATCAACTTTTCTATTAGCAAAGTAAACCTGTTCGGAAGGTCCCCCAAAGATTTTCCTCTTTGCGTGCTTCACTGGCTTGGGTACTTTTCAGTGGCAAAGTCGCTAAAAATGGCATTGCTCCAACAGGCAAGCCACCTCTTGCTGAAGCTCTGCCCTGCGTCCTGTTGACGCTAGACCTCGCTCTGCACCCCCTCTCACTGCCCCCAGACACCCATTTTCCTCTTCTGAGATCACCTTAGTGGACATAGCCTCCTCAATGAGCTTACCTGGCTGCTGAAAGGATAGAGTGGGCCGCAGCGCATCCCTTTGCAGGTACCATGGACCCTGCTGAATGCATGATTTTGCCTGCATCCCTCCATTGGGTGTTTTTTGCTTGATCCATTATTAAGATACAAGGATGCTTTTTGTAGGGTCCCTTAAATGTTTGGGGGCAAAACCATTCATTGTTCACGCCGGCCAACAGCCGACCAGGCCACCTCGCATATTCATTTTCTTTCTAACACACGGCAGGGTTGGTTTCGAATCGAACCCAGACTGACCTCAAATACTCGATCAAGACCCCCTGCCAAGCCAAGGACCCTCTCTGCTGAAAAAGCACTCTGTCCATGCAAAATTGCTTGAACTTCCCAATCTTCTGCATCCATGTCTTTGTTAATTTGGGCCGCTGTCTCCGTCGAGGGCGTACCTTAAAATTTTCTAACTGTGTCCATCTTCACCACATCCAGCATGCATATCCCCTGCACTTTGCCCTCAGAACTGTGGGGCCCTGCATGTTGGTGATACCCCATTGCCATGTAGATGAGCAGTGGGTGCTGCACCCACCAGCAATCGAAGGCCATGGCAGGTGCTGAGTGTCCAGCTGTTCAATGCTGCATAAGCAAGCACACCTGCTGTAGTCCAGGCGCAGAGGTAGTGCATCAGCGGTGGGGGCCTGCGCCCCATTCTATGATGCATTCCAATGCACCCAATTATCCATCTAGTGGCAGACCTTGCAATGGCATGAAAGCGCAGCAGAGGCTCCACCCCATTTTTTAATGATCAAAGGGTTGCACCCTTTGTCTATGTCTTTTCCAAGTTGAGATTCCCAGTTCATGGGAACCTCATTGCAATTCTTTCATTCATCCAATAATCCATCCATCCATGCATTCATCCATCTGGTCGCCAAAATGTTCCTACCATTCATTGTCCAGTCAAAGACTGTGACTGGTGTGCAAGGACAAGGCAATGAGAGAAGAATTCAGGCAAAACAGTAGCTATAAACCAGGACAAGACAAACCTACATTTAAGACTAGCACATCCTCACCTGGGCACCAGAGGGATGCGAATACTGCCCAGGCGCAGCTGGAAGTTACGTTTGCTTCCTCCTTGAACTTTGCCTTGCGCATCATAGGTAATGCTGGGCATGATCTGGGGATCTTGGGGCACAAACACAGGGTCCTGGGGCACCTATAACAGCCATGGTGTTGTGTGTGTGTTGTGTGTGTGTTGTGTGTGTCCAGCAGTGCACAAAAATGAGCGCAATGGACACTGCAGCACCCTTGTAAGCAACATACGCAGAAGCCAACAATGTGGCAGTTGAGCTAGGATAGAATGCTTGCATGCGTGTCACACACACGCACACAAAGCCGCTTGACATGCGTGTACATCTTCCGGCTTGGCTGCCACAAAAAGACATGCAGGCATGGAACAGCACATGCTTAACATCACGGGCAAAAAAATACAGTCCTTCACATTTACGACAACCTGGGGTGGATAACTGTGCCCTGCATCCCTCATCAAATCATGGTCATTCAGCAGCAAAAAACAGAATTCCAAGCAGAAAAAATAATACAAAGGGTGTGACAGCAACACCAGCAACACATGTATCATGGATCCTTATTCAAGAATCATCACGGGGAACGATTCCCCGTTCAGTTCAGGAAAATGAATGTTCCCCTGAATGTTCCTGAACACATGGTTGTGTTGCCCCTGGTGCCCCTTGGGACCCCTAGCATTTTCAGGCTTCTTGCAAGTTACCTTGTGCCTTCACCATTATTCAACGTCAACAATTGGTAGTAGATGGTAGTGTCGATTTGCAAGAGCTACCTTAGAAGCCAGCGCCTCCAACAAGCGTCTTCAATCCAGCGCCTTCAATGCAGAAATAGCCTCGCAACCCAGCGCCTTCAATGAGCACCTTAAACCAGCACCAATCCAGCACTAGCCTTGCAGCCCAGCGCCTTCAATGAGCACCTTAAACCAGCACCAATCCAGCACTAGCCTCGCAACCCAGCGCCTTCAATGAGCACCTTAAACCAGCACCAATCCAGCACTAGCCTTGCAGCCCAGCGCCTTCAATGAGCACCTTAAAGCAGCACCAATCCAGCACTAGCCTTGCAGCCCAGCGCCTTCAATGAGCACCTTAAACCAGCACCAATCCAGCACTAGCCTTGCAATCCAGCGCCTTCAATGAGCACCTTAAACCAGCACCAATCCAGCACTAGCCTTGCAATCCAGCGCCTTCAATGAGCACCTTAAACCAGCACCAATCCAGCACTAGCCTTGCAATCCAGCGCCTTCAATGAGCACCTTAAACCAGCACCAATCCAGCACTAGCCTTGCAGCCCAGCGCCTTCAATGAGCACCTTAAACCAGCACCAATCCAGCACTAGCCTTGCAATCCAGCGCCTTCAATGAGCACCTTAAATCCAGCGCCTTCAATCCAGCAATAACCCTGCAATCCAGCACCATCATTGAGCTTACGCACTGGCAAGGGGCACAATCTGTCATGACTCCCCAGCAGCTCCTGGCGCTTCAAACAAGCAACACAACCATGGAGCCCTAACCAACAAGCATCTAGTGCGCATAGCTGAGGTGCGCAACAAGCGCCTAGTCCGCATGCAGCAGACATTCAGCCCACGCGCTGCGAGGCATAGTGCGCTGCAAACCTAGCAGGGCACACACCGAGCGTCTGTATACCAGCAGATGCAGGTGTAGCCATGCAATGCGCCCGCTCCTCGCAGTATTGAGTGCCGACCGGTACAGTGTGCACACACTTAGGTAGGGGTAGTGCCACGCACCTTGTCCACATCCTTGCAGTACAGAGCGCTACCCTGTACAGAGGGTGCACACAGAGCCATGCCACGCACCTTGTCCACATCCTTGCAACACAAAGTGCTCCCCTGTACAGAGGGTGCACACAGAGCCATGCCACGCACCTTGTCCACATCCTTGCAACACAAAGTGCCGCCCTGTCCAGAGTGCACGCACAGAGGCAGTGCCACGCACTTTGTCCACATCCTTGCAACACAGTGCCGCCCTGTCCAGAGTGCACGCACAGAGGCAGTGCCACGCACCTTGTCCACATCCTCACAGTACAGAGTGCCGCCCTGGCTGTCTGGCAGCCTCAGCTCAGGCAGCGGCAGGGCCAGCTGTGAGGGGGGTACGGGCAGGGGGGGCTGCCGTGCCTGCACAGCACAGCGCGCATCCAAATGTTACATGTATGCAAATGTTACATGTATGCCTCACTTGCATGCGCCTGTACTTGTGTACATGCGAGGGCATCACACACATAAACACATACATACACACATGCATAAGCAGAGCAGCCCAGCACATGTTGGAGCATGCCATGTGTGCGCTTAACTTGAAGGTCTGAGCTTGCAGCAAGTGTGCTTCAAACATGCCTACCTGAGTTTTGTGCCATGCATGTATGAAGCAAATACAGTAAGGGACACCATACATCCCCCCCCCCTCACATACACATACACACTCACCTTTGCTGCAGCCAGGACTCCAGCATCAAAAGGCCTCTCTGCAATCAAAGCTCAAAAGGAAAATGTGCGTGTATGTGTGTGTGAGGGCAGACTTTGAAGACTCTTGTGCCGCAAACCACAGTCCTTGGCTCGGCTAGCTTTGGCAATAGCTTTCTATAGCACATGAGTGGCTCCTGCTCCGCTGAGGTGGAATCACAGCCAGGTCCACATGGCGTACTTGCTCTGCTCCCCCCAAAGGCACCGCGGTGGCACCTTAGTCTACAAGCCAGAATGCACCAGTCTAAATCTGTAACAGGCAAGAGGCGGTCTCAAACAAGTTCGACTCAACAGGCAACAGACAGGTCCGCAGATGACTTAGTCCCGGGGTTCTCCCGCGTCTTATGAGTGGCATTCCCAGGTAGAAAGGAGTTCCCCACCTTGTCCATTTGCATGACATGCAGCGCAGCTTCCATGGCAAAAGCATTCAAATCAGAGCATGCAACCTGCTCAAGACACATGCAATAGATAAGTAGCAACGGCAGCGGCGGCGGCAGCGATTAAGATGTAGAAACCGATACACAGAAGCGGCACTCACGTGCAAAAAAGAGCCTGTTGGCCAGCAGTCGAGAGGAGGCTGCAGCCTGCTGCATTTCCCTGCAGACACAAAGGGAAGAACAAAACAGAACACCATGTAATGAAGCACTCATGTCAGCAATCAAGGAAAATATGACGTACAGCGCCAAGGCACCATCCCTGCAGGCAGAAGCCCTAAGCCAGTGCCAAAGGCTGAGCAACATGCGCAGAGGTTGGGCAACAGACGCAAAGAGGGCGTGCAACGCGTGCAAAAAGGCTGTGCAGCAGACGTTCAGGCTGTGCAACAGATGCACGCAGTTTGGCTCCATGCTACCCTGAAAAGAGCCAATGAGCGCGTGCAAGCAGTATGTTGGCAGGATCATTGTAGGGGCTGCAAGAGGGCCCTCAAAAGACTAGCAGTCTGACATGTTTGCTACCAGAAGCACTGTCCATCTGGTGAGCACAGGGGGAGTTGCCCATGCAAACAGATTGCTTAGGGGCCACGATTTCTTCCGGCACAGAAGCGTGTGCAAAGATGTGGAGACTAAAGAGAAGCGCGCGCGCACGCACACGCGCACATACACACACACACTAACACACACACACATACACACCTGTCCTCCTCCTTCTCCAGTTTTGCACGGTGCCGGTCCACATCCAGCACCGGCCCAGAGCCCCCCTCATCTGAGCCATCCTCATCCGTGTCATCCTCATCCTCGTCGTCAAACCCCCAGAGCGGCAGTGACGGAATGGCAAAGTGCAGTGAGCGGGACAACCCACGCCCATTGCTCCAAAGAGGACCTCCTCTGCTCCCTATCCCACCTCCCCTCCTGCTGCCACCGGCACCATCATCAGTGCCCTCCGTATCATCCTCACTGCTGCTGCTGCTGCTGCTGCTGCTGCTGCGCATGCTGCCCAAGAG
>OU611753.1:5440426-5482926 GCA_914767535.2 Dunaliella primolecta | reverse complement strand
AGCGCGGTGCATGTTCAGGCGCTCTGAACTCTTTTACCAAATGAGTGCTGCCCTACAGCCATGCACCATCAACTGCTGCTCCTTTGCCTACTCTGAAAGCTAAGCGTGCAGTGCATGTTCATGCAGTGCACTCTTCGCTTTGACCCACAGCCTGTCAGGCACCGCTTCACACTGTTTGTCACTGGAAGGCACCCAGCACCGCTACACACTGTTTGTGGAGCCTCCAAACTCTGAGAAAGCCAGATGGGATGGCGAGCGCTTGGACTTAGAGGCTGCAAGGAGTGTGTTTGGCGCGCACGAAGCGTACTACACAACCCAGGTGCTGGAGTGCAGTTGGGTTACGCATCTGCCTGAGACCTTGCCCGGAGCATCTCCTTGCTGGATCCTGTTGTTACACAGCGCCCTCATGGAAGCTTTGTAGTTGTTGAGCTCAAGTGTAGTGCGCCCTTTGATACATGTCTGGGGATTGCATAGCACAGTACATGTTTTGTGAAAGCCACGGTACTGCTACTACATGCACAACATTCCTGAGGTCAATTGAGGCCTGCTTTGGGTGACTGGGGGACTTGAAAGAAACAGTTGCAGGCTTCTGTGCCTCTCTCCTGCTCGCTTGCCACAGTGTACCGTTTACCATGTGGGTATGATGTGATATAGGGTAGGAGTGAAGGGATGCATGATGATTAATGTCATTCCTAGTTGCCTGTCACAGTGTCGGTACCATTGCTTCTGCACCGGGCGCATGAGTGTCAGTCTTTGCGCCGCATGAGCTCTGTGTATGTGTTCCTGTCATTTATTGAGCCCCAAATTTTGTTCTTGCATAACCCTCATGCATGTGCCTGCCGCATGCTTCCTGTTGGTGGTCCTGTCTTCTGTAAGCCTTGCATCTTTTGCCCTAGCAGCATAAACCTCACCCATGTGCCCCACACGCTCCTCACATGCATGCACACCACGCATGCCACTCACCAAATGCAGCTTCGCCGTCGCCTACTAGATGCCCTCGTCCACGCCCCTCTCGTCTTGCATTCCAGTGCCGCATTGGCGCACAGCAAGGATGTTGCATGGGCCCTCTCAGAGGCATTGCGCGTCTCATCCCTACCATCACCCGCCACAGCATCACCATCATCGCCTGCATCTGAATCCCCTGCGCCAACACCAGAGCGCCTGAGGGGCAGTGACCCCTCAGCAGCTGCAGGCCAGCAGCCGATGCGTGTCTTGCCTCTAGCAGCGGCTCTGCACGCCATGAGGGTGCAGGTGAGTGTGGTGTGGTGTTGTGTGGGGTACCATGCCATGCTGCAACGGTGCGGGTTGTGTCAAGCGGCATGCATGGCGTGAGTGCGGTGCTTTCAGCATGTTGTGGTCTCCAGAAGCATGCATGGCGTGGGTGTGGTTGCGGTTTGTATGGCGTGGTGGTTCTCAGCAGCATGCATGGCGTGGATTCCAACAGCATGCAAGCCATGGGTGTGGTTGCGGCATGCATGGCGTGGGTGTGGTTGCGGTTTGTATGGCGTGGGTGTGGTTGCGGTTTGTATGGCGTGGTGGTTCTCAGCAGCATGCATGGCGTGGATTCCAACAGCATGCAAGTCATGGGTGTGGTTGCGGCATGCATGGTGTGGTAGTCAGGAGTATGCATGGTGCAAGGGTATGTTTGAAGTACAGATCATCGGTGCCAGCGGCTTTCAACGCATTAAAGGACAAAAAGCCCATCTCAGTGCTGCAAAGCACAGTATGCCCACATCAGTGCAATGCCATGCGATAAGCCCACCTCGCTGCAATCAGACACATCCAGACCATCTCACTGCTCGAGCGATCCATCTTAAACTTGTTGCCGCAAGCAAGGAGTCTGGAGGAAAGCAACAGTAAAGCAGTGTTCGCGGAGCTGGTCTGATGTAGTGTGTTCTTGCAGGCTACTGCTGGTGGTCTAGAGGCTGTGATGGAGCATCTGTGCAGTGTTGAGCTGCTCCATCCCAGTTGCTCTCCTTGCCGCTCTTTTTACTGCAAAAATATCCTTGCTTGCTCTCTGGTGCTCTCTTTGCTCTGTCTCTGCTGCTCTCTTTGCAGCTCTCTTGTCCGCAAAAATCTTCCTGCTCTTTCTGTGATGCTCTGTGTGCTCTGTCTCTGTTGCTCTCTTTGCCGCTCTCTTTGCTGCATCAGGTTCCTTGCTTCCGCCTGTGTGCGCCTCTCCAAAGTTCAGGGATGGACAACAAAAGTCCCTGCCTGGTCGTGGTGCCTTCGCGCTTCTGCAGAAATCGGCTGCTGAGGTGCAGCTCATGCGGGCATCTGCGGATGCAAGCGCGCATGCGTTGAGGAAATGCATGGGGATGACCAGGCCAGGCATCTGGGAGCAAAGCCTTGGCGCAACTTTCGGTGAGCAAGCAAGGGGAACAAATTTGCTGCCGAGTCAGATGGATGGGTTGTCAGCACTCTGTTTGCTTTCTCCAATGTGTGTGTAAGGGAGTGGCCATCCGAAGCCAGTGCAAGCTTGACCAGTCGACCTTGAGCACAAGTTTGCCGTTTGGTCGGCCTTCAGTGCATGCTGTAAAATAGGGCATGACGGGCAGGGTTGAAAGGAGCGAGCTTGAATCCTCGCTTTTTTTTTGTATGAGCGCAAAGCAAAATAAGCATCCCTCTACCTGCATCGTTCCTGCAGAGTATGAGTGCAAGCTGAAGGGGGCATCCCGCATGTCCTTCCCACCAGTTGTTGCCTCCGGTTTGGACGCCTGTACTATCCACTACCTGCGAATGGACAAGGCAAGTGAGGAGTTTTCCTAGTTAGTCCTGCCGCGTCTGGAGCTGCTGCATGTCATAATTTCCTCGGATCCAAACAGGGTGGTGATGTGCTGGTGGCGGATGTGGTCAACAAAATGGCGGTGCCATGCTGTCTGCTATCATTGCTGATGGCATACTATTGTGACACCGCGAAGGCCTGCGTTGGTTTCTGATGTGTCTGTGTGAGGACCACCCTTCCATTAAATCATGCACCATGTCACCTAAATGCACCGTGTCACCTAAATGTACCATGTCACCTAAATGCACCGCGTCACCTAAATGCACCGCGTCACCTAAATGCACCGCGTCACCTAAATGTACCGTGTCACCTAAATGTACCATGTCACCCCTGCTGTCACCTAAGTGCACCATGATGACACCCCTGCTGTCACCTAAGTGCACCATGTCACCCCTGCTGTCACCTAAATGCACCATGTCACCCCTGCTGTCACCTAAGTGCACCATGATGACACCCCTGCAAATGCACCATGTTTCCCCTCCTCGCAGGTCTTGCAAGAGGGCTCCTTGGTGCTCATGGACGCAGGGTGTGAGCTGCATGGCTATTGCAGCGACGTGACGCGCACATGGCCCGTGAACGGCCGCTTCTCGCCGCCGCAGCGAGATGTCTACGAGGCTGTGCTGGACACGCATGCGCGGTAGGTGGGGCTCAGGGGCACTCAAAAAAGCATCGCTTTGCATCGCACAGGATGCACATGTCGGCTGGCAGGAAGCTGCGGCAAGTCAAGCTATCTACATGACAAAAGGGATCTGGTTATTTATCACGTAGCATACATCATGCAGCTGGCTTGACTGTGGCCGCGGCTTCTAGCCAGTTGACGAGTGAGCCTTTGAGATGCCCAGGCCCTGCATGATGAGCAAGCTCACATGTTAATGTATCATGATGAGCGAGGTTGCATTTTGATGTGATCATGATGAGCAAGGTTGAATTTTAGCATGTCATGATGAGCAATACTGCATGTTAATGTGATTATAATTCTTGAGCGCGATCATGAACGGCCAGGATCTGCACAGGTTAGCAGCATCCGTGTTTGCCAAATGACTTCCGTATTGGTTGACGGGCACCCATGTACATCCGGAGATATCCATATGTTAATTCATTAATTAAGGATCATAAAACAGGGGGAGTGCCACGCCTTGCCCTGTATATGGCATTTGGCATGGGGTCAAGCCTCTTTTAGCTGGATACTCCGACCTTGGCCAGCTCAAAATGTCTGTAACCCAATATAAAGATGCCGTTTGACATGAAAGCTGGCTGGCAAGGGGCATCATTGCCTGCCTCAGCTTATGGTGATGTATTGATGGTTCTAGCCTTAAAAGTTGCTGGTTCCCAGCAAGGTGGCATCTCGTGGAGCTAGTATTTGTCTTGCATCAAAAATGTGGCAGGAAAAAGGGCGTTTTAAAATGGGGTGCATCGTGGCAAAAGTGTGTATATGTGTTCATTGCATATGATATAATCATATTACTACATTAAGTGATTTTAAATGGTGTTGTGTTCATTGCATGATATAATCATATTACTACATTACGCAATTTTAAATGGTGTTGTGTTCATTGCATGATATAATCATATTATTACATTACGTAATTTTAAATGGTGCTGTGTTCATTGCATATGATACAATCATATTACTACATTACGTAATTTTAAATGGTGTCCATGTAAAGTGTAAAAATAATTTCCAGGGTGTCTCAATTTTCATGGTCAGAGTTTGGACAAAATTGGCATCAAAATCAATTTGTACTTGTTCAGCAAAGCAAAATACACAAGAATTGTGGATGAAGATGGCATGGGTTGCTAGATGTACATGGCGGCTGCAGGACACCTGCTGAGGCCAAGTGCCATTGCAAGTTGCTCAAGGGCTATGATGTGGTGGTCGTGTCAAAGCTGGGGGATGAGCAATGCTAGCTGTTTAAAGGTTGCTCAAGTGCAAAGTCTGTAGTGGGGTCATGAATCCCAAAAGCCATGAGTCTCAAAAACCAGGGGTGACATGCGAGCAGCACAGAACTTCATGCAAGTACCCCCGCGAGGAGGATGTGATTGATTAGGGTGAGGGTGATGAAGCAGGCCCCCCACCATCCTGCCAAGCGCAAGGCCATGCAGCCATCTCTAAATGCCATCAGCTCAGAAGCAGGCTCCTGTCAACAAGGAGGAGAGGGGAGTCCCTTCAGGGGATGGAGTGCAACCGGAATTGGAGTCCCTTTCCTAGGCTTTTGTATTTCTAGCTGTATCTTTGGAGGCAACCTTTTTGAATGCTTAGTGACTCCAGTTTTGTCAAGATTGTTGGACAACCACCTGAACAAAGTAGTTGCGATTTAACACAACTGTGCTTGCGTTGTTCATCATCTTTCTGTTCATTTTCATTTCTACTTCTTATCTTGCGGTGACTTGGCCAATTAATTCCTGGAGTGCAAAACTCCCACCACACCCACTTTCGGATGAACTCTTGAATGAACAGGATTATGTAATAAAAGGTATTTAATCATATTGTAGCAACACCGGGGGTTTGGCGAATAGTTCAATAACTATTGGATCCCTTGAATTATGGAGTGTCTTGTTATTTACTTTTTACAATGTTTTATAGAGGATGCAGGTTTAAGCAAATCACCGGGCCCCAAAATGCAGCCCCATACTGCAAAGGAGCAGAGAAGCCTAAACCAGAAAGGCTTTTTGAAAAAGGCTGCATCGGGAGTGCGAGGAGGCTCAGCAGCTGAGAGAGCAGCTGGGAGCATGAGGGAAGTGCTGACAGGGCAAACCTTGCTCCAAAAGAGTTTGTGGACCCCGCAGCTCCCAGCCGAGGAGAGGGAGGCAGGGGCAGGTGAAGGGGCTCAGGCACATGGGAGCGAGCTGCCTCACAAAAACCTGGGGGGCAGGGGGCGTGGGCAGGCAGGGGTGTCAAATCCTCTTTGTGTGGGACGCATGTACTTTCCACGCCATGCATGCAGCCTGATCCACGAGTTGCATGACACGCAGAGACTCGTCAGTGCAGCGCAGCCGACTTTTATCTGACTTCTGTGCCCTGGGCCAATCATCTCCCCTTCTGCAGTTGCATTGAGGCATGCAAGCCCGGCGTTAGCAGCCTTCGATCGCTGCACCAGCTGTCAGTGCGGCTCACTTGTGAGGCCCTGAAGGAGCTGCGCCTGGTGCCTCAGGGGATCTCTGTAGAGGCCATCGAAGCCCGCCACCTGAACACCTTTTATTGGCATTCGGTGGGGCACCTGCTTGGGCTGGACACGCATGACACCGCAAGCATGGGCTACGATAGGTGTGTGCGTATGTGTGTGTTTGTAAAAAGGAGAAGGCGAGGAGGAGGAAAGGGTGAAGATAAGGGAAGAGAGGGATAGAGTGTGTGTGTGTGTGTGTGTGTGTGTGTGTGGAGAAAAGGGGAATGAAAGGAGGAGAGGCAGAGTGGAGGTGAGGGGTCTGAGAGGTGTGCCCTGGTTTGGGTTGAACGTGAAGTGCAGTGTGCTAGAAACATATGCAGAGAGCAAATGAAAGTTCGGACGTAGTTCTTTGATTTCATCATGTTTCTTGAAGAGCGAAATAGGATGCCTCTGCAACAGCCCAGAGGTTGCTGTTCGAAGGGGTACAAAGCACGGTAGGCTGCTACGTTTAAATTCCCCCAAAACACTCTGCCACCCCCTTGCTAGCTTGCTAAACCTCTCATTAATGCATGGTCTTTTTTTGGCTGGCAGTCTTTATGGCAAAGCCACATTCATGGGGTGTGGGCCCCTAGGTTTGCAGGCTTCCAGTAACGTTCACATTTGGCTGCCCTGGCCCGCCCAGCCTACCTCCCCCGCCCTGAAACTTGGCTCACAGGCCAAGCAAACTATACCGGGCAGCCCTGCAATGCCAGGGGGCCAGATGAGGCCATGTCCAAAGTGTTCTGAAACATCTTTGTTTGGTTGCTGAGCAGAAGATGGCCTGCATGGCCCACCCAGAGTGCCTAAAACTTGGCATGCTTGCCAAACAAAAACCTTTTACCAGGGAATTCAACTTTGGGTGGCATGTGGTGCAGCGGGCAAAGTTATTGGCAACAAGTTTAATGCTTGGTAGCCAAGAAGAAGCTGATGTGTCTTGGAACCCAGGCCGGCACTCCACGCCCACGGAATGGCACCTGGTGGCACGGTCTCACTTAGCATCCTTTTGCTGGTGCAACTGCTGATTCCAGGGCCTAGCTGACAAAATCTAATTGCTCCTGCGGATGATTCAAACTTGCCGATGGTCCGATAGATTTCCGTTATTCCAATTCGCGATGGGCGTTATAGTTTTTTCCTGTACCAACAGTGTGCTGCGCATAGCGAATGGAGAGGAAAAGCATTGGCACTTGGCTGGTGCAATAAGGCGAAGGACAGCCAAACCAGATCCCTGTGCTTTGTGGATTTCTGCGTCTCTGAGTCATGACCTGCTCGGTTCAAGCCTAGGAGAATGGGTAGAGGTAATGGACAGCTTGCATCCCCTGTGCATTGTGCACTTGTGTGTCTCTGGTGCATGGCCTGCTCGATTCAAGCCTAGGAAAATGGGAAGGCAACGGGTAGGCAATGGTTGTCGGCTTGCATGGCTTGCCTTGGCAATTGGTAATGCTGCGCACATGGTGCATTCACGCTTGCATGTGCATCATGGCATGCAGTGTTATCATGGGCTTTGTGTCTCTTGGGTGATGACTGAAGCAGGGCTTTTTTTTTCGTTTTGGCAAAACCATGATTTCATTACTGTGAGGGAAATCCCCTCTCTTGAGAAGTGCTATTTTATTACTTTTGCCCCCCAACGAAGCCTGCCGCGAGGCCGTAGGCCTCGCGGCAAGATAAGGTAACAAAGATTTTCCCTTGCAATGCTGCAAAGTGCTGTGCCTTCACACTTGGAGTAGCAAAGTCATCTGCGCTGCTACACCCACTGTCGCTGTCGCTGCTGCCGCTGCTGTCACTGCTGCTGTCACTGCTACTGCTTGGTTGAGGAGCTGGAGCAGGGTTAGGGGCTTTGCTTCGGTGCTGCAAAAAATCCAGCATCTCGTGCATGAACATGCACTTCTGGTCCTCAAGCTTGTCATAGCAGAGCAATGACGCAACACTGTTGCTGCTGCCGCCCTCCTCATTGCTGATCAGCTTGCTTGTGCAGAAAGCGCTGTTGAGGATTTGAAGGGCACTCTGTGCATGTTCGTGCGTTGCTTCAGACCAGGCATCCTCCCCAGATGGTGGCAAGAGCCCATGCCACCAGCTGGGGTGAACGATGCCCATGGCCCAAGCTAAGTCGGTGGAAGGAAAGCGCGCGCTGGTGTCATCAATCACTGCGCGTGCTGCAACTGAAAGTTTGTCCATGACCTGCTGCTTCACTCGCTGCTTGATGTCAAGAGATGCTGCTACAGGGCGCACACTGCGACGCTGGTTTGCTCTGGGTGGGGGCACAGCTTGCAGTTCGAAGTCCACGCTGCCTGCCTGCATTACCAAAATGCCACTGTTCCATGCCAGGCTCTCTGCTGTGCTTTGTGCGGGCTTTTTGCTGGCAGGAGGCTGTTGCTCCTGGTGCTGTTGTTGCTGCTCCTGCTGCTGTTCCTGCTGCTGCCCCTGCTGCTCTTGTTGCTGTTGTTGCTGCTCCTGCTGCTGTTCCTGTTGCTGCTGCTGCTCTTCCTCTGCTACCTCCGATATTCACCAGCACTGTGACCTTTCCTTGTTCTACCCATTGTATTTATTAAAGTTGAAGGTAAGGTCCCTTCAGCGGTGGAAGTGGGGGTCAAAATGGTCGATGCGCCCCTTCGGGGCGCATCGCCCATTTCATTACGATTTTCAGCCTCCCAAATCCCGGATTTTATTACGATCGTAATGCCATTACGCGAAAAAAAAGCCCTGGACTGAAGCCTTCCATCAGTGAAGGGCTGGCTTTGCCGATTTTTCAGAGTCCCTCATGGCGCTGCTCTCACTGGTCTTTTTCTTTCTTTCATTCATCTCTCTCCATAGATGGGGGTTGCATCATAGCAGAAGCCGCACGCCTTGTGTCTGCTATCCTCTATTCAATAGCTAAGCAGCAGGCATTAGCCCCTGCTTTGCTGCCACCTTGATTGCTCACCAATGCACCATCGCCTGATGACTTGTTGGGCTGAATGTAATACCTGAAAAGGTCAGGATCTGTCCTCCCTCAATCCTGAATTTACGTTACTGTGATTTGCTCCCTTTCTGCAGGCCCTTGCAGCCTGGGCAGTGCCTTACCATCGAGCCAGGCTTGTACATCCCTGACTTAGAGCCACAGTTTGGGGCACTTAGAGGGATTGGAGTCCGGATAGAGGATGATATTGTTGTGACTGAGCAAGGTTGTCATGTGCTGTCGGCAGCTGCCCCAGTTGCAATTGGAGAAGTAGAGGGACTGGTTGGGGTTGCTTGAGAGAGGGACAAAGGCCTGAGAGCTTAAATATTAAGAGCTAGGGAATGTCTCCTTATTGCACATCCGGATCTGGCGGGCATTTCTTTTCTTTTCTAATGTTAGAAACACCTGGTAAAAAATTGCTAATTTATACATGTTTGAAAATTTTCTTCGGATTTAGGTTATGACAGTGGCATCATATCATGCCACAAAGCCAATGTGTATGACAACTTCCACGCCTTGGATGATTGTTGTTTTGGGTGCAGATATGTGGAGGTTCAATGTTGTTGATGATATTTTGGTGCGTCTCCAAGGATAAATATCCAAAAGGGGATAGTGGGCTCGCTGCTCATACGAAAGTGCTTTGCCTGGACAAAGGAAAGAGAGAAAAGGCTCACGGCTCTTTGAGCCAATGTGTCTCTCTTTCCTTAATTGATGTAGGGAGAGTTTTCTCTGCCTACGTAGCTTTTTCTTTTCTTTTCAAAAGAGAGAAAAGAGAAGCTAAATAGGCCAAGGAAATTTTCCCTACATCAATTAAGGAAAAAGAGACACATTTGGCTCAAAGAGCCGCAGATCCCGTGATAATCATTGTAACCATTACCAAGGATATCCTCCATTCATCATGTACAAAGAAAAGAAAACAAAAACTATGCAGGTAGTGAAAACACTCCCCGCATCAATAAAGGAAAAGAGGATACCTAGGGCCGAGGCACCAAGAATCCCCTTCATCAAGGGAAGCAAAAAAAAGTCAATGGGGATCAGGAGGCTTGCTAGCAAGAGTGCATGCCTGATCTTGGTGATGAGAGTCGAAAAGAAGAGAAAAAGAGAAAAGAAAAGTCTACGCAGACCACAGGAGAGTTGAAAGAAGTTTTTCCAAGAGCGTGTCTAGTGCTAGCATGTACAATCCTTTGATGTGTTTTAACGGAGGATCTCTTTGATATTTGCTTTTGTCCGGCTTCCAAACACTGACTTCATTATTTCCTTAGTAAGCTTTCACATTATAACTGATCCTGAGATCAATGTTTCCCTTACTCAAAACTCATGCAAGTTATCAAAGTTTTTGTCACAGTTCGTTTCAGGTTTGATGCTGGTTGGGAAGAGAAAAAGAAAAAACTACATAAGCAGCCTCCCTGCATCAATCAAGGAAAGGAAGACACATTGGTTGGGAAAGTTTCACAAGCAGCCGATCAGCCAGAGTCTTGTGCAGTAGGTCAAATCCTTGTAACCCTTTGATGTCAAAAACACGGTGTTTGTTTTTTTTAGCATTAATAATAGTTGCAAACATTATTCTTTTCCAATGACTTATTCTTTTTCAATGTACACGCTAGCGGTCAGGCACCTGAGCTGCATGCCTTTAGAAGGACACAATGTCTTCAAGGAGCGTTGCAAAGCGAGTCGCTTTGCAACAATGGTGAAGAATACCAATGCAAAAAGATTACAAGCAGAATTAAGGTTGATATGTTCTGAAGCAGCTTTTAGCATTTGGATGGGCATTATTTCAACTGGCAGAGGCAGCGACTGCAGCGTACGCCGGGTTCCGCGACAGCAGCAATGCAGCACAAGCACTCCTGGTGCAGAAGAAGACGCGCCTGCAGAATGCGCTGGTGGACCTGGCCATACAGCTGCAGCAATTGGGCCGGGGACAGTGTGGGTATGGGGAGGAACTGGTTGTGCAAGTCAGGGGAAAAGCAATCGTGGTCAAACTTGGTGAGGGGGAGCTGGTTCCCTACCCCTTCCGCCAGCACCTGCCTTCAGGCCGCATCCCCAGCCCCGGCGAGCCCTTCCTGCACCTCAATGCAGGCCGACTGGGGCAGCAGCTCAAGCAGCTACTCAAGCCTCCTTCGCCATCACCAGCAGCAGCAGCAGCAGCAGCAGCAAGGCCAGCAGCGCAAGCACCTACTTCGCCTGCCCCACCACCAGCACAAACAGCAGCAGCAGGAACGACAGCAGCAGGAGCGACAGCAGCTGCAGCAAGAGGAGCCCCAGTCACTCCCACCAAGCGGAAGCGCACCAACCAAGAGACCAACCCTGTCCAGCACCAACACTACCCTCCCCCAGCAGCAGGAGCAGCAGCACCTGTACAAGAAATGCACGCAGGTGGCTTTGGAGGAGCCAAGAGGCATGGACAAACTGCAGACCAAGAGACCCGAGTTCGAGCACATAAGACTGCGCAGGCAATACAAGCAGCATGGGTCCCTAATAGGAGGTATGGGGGGGTGTATGGGGGTCCTCAAGGGCCGTCCATACCCCGTGCCATGTCTTGGAGAGATTACAGAGGGTACTTGTCTGCTGAAGAGATTCAAGCAAGGCAACGCAGTTGATACCTTCTTTGACATGTGCACTCACCAGGCTGTATCGGCGGTTACCCTTCCTGAAGCATTGCATTGCATCTTTAACAGTGGATGCTGAGAACTGAAGTGCAAAGCAGAACATAACACATTTACTATGGCCTCTTAGGCCTTTTTCAGAGCGGTGCTGTTCTCAAACTTTCTGTGCTTCTTGTGAAAACACAAAAGTGTATATTCCTAACACTACAGCCTTATGGAGTTTTTTGAGCATGACTTTGCGTGCTTGTTTCATTAGAGTGACAGTGTGAGTGTGATTTTTACAGTTGACGCTTCTGAACTCAGCTCAAGGCTTTCAGTTGACATTTGCACAAGTTTAGTTTGGTTTGGTTGCAGGCACCTTTTGCTTCAGCTAAGCTGCCCTTGTAGGCAGGTACAGCTATGTAACCCTATCCTATCCTATCCTTATTTCAACTTTGAAATGGGGTTGATTTCGTTGAATAAATGATGTCATTTCATCCTGGAACACATGTGCAAAGAAAGGAGGCGCACAAACTTACATCAGCCAGGCGTGCCATTGGAGAGAAAGACACTCATAATAATTTTGGTGCCCTGGGGCTGCAAGCTGCCAGAAACCCATCAGACCCACACCGTTTTCCCTCTCACCCTCTGGTAATTGAGACTCACGGTTCTTTGAGCCAGCATGTCTCCTTTTCCTTAATTGAAGTAGGGGACGTTCTCACTGCCTACATGGTTTTCTTGTTCTTTTTTCTCTTCCAGAATTCATGCTGTAATGCTGCGACAAAGGCAGCTCTTTTACTAAGGTTTCATCACCTAAACCTTATTTAAAACCTTTCTCCAACCAGACTTTCATGCCCTTTTTCCAAATTCCCTTCTCTGGTTCAAGTTCTGAAAAATGTCGTTTGTGCTCATTTAATCCAGCCCGTACCAAATGCTGCATGTCTCCCTTTTTTCCCAATACGTGGAAACTGAGTTCCAGCCATGCTAATAACAGACACTTCACATGGCCTGCAGAGCTTCAGAGCAATCCAGTTGCATGCCCTTGTGTCGAGACCTTCGATGGCAGTCCAGCTATCCTATCCTATCCTATCCTTGTGTCGAGGCCTTCAATGGCAGTCCAGCTTTGGCAAGAATCTTGGCCTTTCTTCCTCTGTTTCCTCTGACGGGCATGCAAAAAAAACTTTCACCAGAAAAGCCAGATAAATAGCTAGGCTTCCTCAAGAAAAGAAAATGCCTCACCCTCAGTACTTCACAGCTCTGCGCGACCTCACCTTCCTTGTCAGTCAGTCACTCCTCAATAACTTAATAGATGAGGCCAAGCATGTTCCTAATGGTATAGTTTTGATTCATAATACACATCGGAGCAGGAAAATAAATGTGTCCCGCTACACAGAAAGCGTTAAGTTCTTGTTGGGTGGTCATGGAGTGGAGAAGTTATCAAATTGTCAAATCCACTGCTTCCAGAGCATTGGCATCCATCACTAAAGCTTTTCTTCGTGAAAAGCTGAATAAAAGCAACGAACCCCTACCCTTTCCACGCTCCCTTGTTCAGTTCCGACTGTATTTTGTGCAGCGTGTCCCTCACCATACTCTGCAGTGCATGGAGGGTAAGAAAGTGATGCTCGCCAGTCAGAAGTTCTGAATCATTAACTGA
This sequence comes from Dunaliella primolecta, assembly GCA_914767535.2. Taxonomy (NCBI): domain Eukaryota; kingdom Viridiplantae; phylum Chlorophyta; class Chlorophyceae; order Chlamydomonadales; family Dunaliellaceae; genus Dunaliella; species Dunaliella primolecta. The sequence goes on along the minus strand of OU611753.1, from coordinate 5,469,830 downwards.
AGTGAAGGCTGCATGCGGGTCAGGAGGGTGATTTCAACCTACCACCTGCACAGGCCGGCCCTGGTGTAAATTTTCTGGATACTGGCATGGTATGCTTTTGAGGAAGGAGAGCCACTATCACGCCTACAGACAGGATCTCATGAGTGCATCATTGCAAGGAATAAGCGCAGAAATGTATGACAAAAAGTAGGAGACAACAGATAGAAGCAGTCTTGTTTGCGCGTCCTTTCACGCGGAAATGTGGAGCACAGAGCCACCTTTTTTTCAATCAGTCAGCCTCCCTCCCACCTCAACAGCCTTGCACAATTTACAAGGAGTCCCTGATGACCACATTGCGCGGCACCGCACCTGAGCTGCATGCTTCTTGCCATCCTTCATCAAGCAGCCCACAAGCTTGTCATAGATCTTCAGAGCCTCCGAGCTCAGCCTGGCTTCTTTCGCCTGTTGCTTATTGGGTAGTGGCACCTTGAATGCTGGGTGGCCCCTGGGCGGTGGTCTTCTGGGTTTCTGATGCTGCGCTTGCACACTCTCGGGTTGCTGGGATGTCCATGTCTCATGTCCAGCTTGCCCTTCCTGCTGTTGATGCTGCGGCTGCTGCTGCTCTGTGTCAGCTTGTGCTTGCTGCGCATCCTCCTGTTCTACGTTGGCGGCAGGAGGGGCCTGGGTTTCATGGGGGGGCTGGGGGGGATGGGTTTCATGGTGTGGTGAGGTGCTGCTGCTGGGCACCTCAGCTTGGGTGCTGAAGCACTCCCACCCCCGGCAGCTGGGTGTGCTTAGTGGTATGTGCTGCTGTTGTCCACCTCGCAGTGCCATGCTCACAACAGGCTGAAGCACACGGAGACATGACTCCTGTGCACTTGCTGCTGCATTTCTTATCAAACCTTGCATGCTTGTCAGCAACTGCAAGGTGCTTGAAATTCTAAAGTCTGGTCCCTTCTTTGATGCAAGCTTGATTGAGACAGATCAAACCATTTGAAGTTTTCATTCGAAGACCACAATCACAGGTATAAGATATAAGTAACTCACTTATTGAACAACAAGTTTTCGCCTGGCTTGTTCTGCCCGTAAGAAAGGCAGGCTGTTGAGGCACGATGCTGCTCAATCCCTCCAGAGCCCATGTTGGATTAGGGGCTCAGCATAAGGGCAGGCAGGTGGTGCGGTGCAGCGCTTCCTCTTCCCGCAGGGTCGTTCCCTCGATCACTAGGAAGGCTTCTTCTGCAAGTTTGGCCGCTGTCACCATGCCAGCCGGCAGCTCGTCCTTCATCAACAGCGCTGGACTAAAGCTGAACATCTTGAGGAGGACAGGCAGCAGCGTGGCCGGGCGTAGGCAGCAACCCCCGAAAACGAGGGGGGCAGGAAGGTAAGGGGCCTGTAGTCAGACAACGATCACAGGCGACGAGAAATCAGGCAGCCGCGCTAAAAAGCTGTGATGTGCGGAATGTGTTGGCGATGCTGGGTGCTGGGAGAAAGCTGCGTGCAGGTACCTTGGGATGGGGGTCCGATTGGAAGTCCCGTGCTTCATTTCACGCCCTCACAGCACACCGCAAGCAGTGTGCCAGCCCCCCCACTCTTCCCCCCACATTTGTTGGCCCCCACCAAGCAGGGCCCCCCCTCGCATGTGTGGCATCATCGGCATCTACAAGCACGAGGGCAACGTGAATGCAGAGCTGTACGAGGGCCTGCTGATGCTGCAGCACAGGGGTCAGGACTCAGCAGGCATGGTCACCACCAACTGGGAAAAGTTCAAGGAGTACAAGGAGAACGGGCTGGTCAAGGACGTGTTCTCCAGCCAAAGCCTGATGGACTCTATGATTGGTGAGCAGGGGGGAAGGAGAGCGAGAATCAGGCAGCGTGCGAACCCTAGTCAGATGATGCGCTCTGCGGTCCGTCCGCACTTGCGCTGCTCCTCTTTCCTTCTTTTGTTTGGTTATGCAGCCCAATTCAACTTGTATTTCTGCTCATCTTCCCGCAACATTTACATCTGTATTATCATTGACAAACTGCAATTGCGTCTGTACATGTATACAAGTGTGCATGTACCCAGTCCTCCAGTTTGCATCCCCTTGCCGTGACCTTAATGACTCCATTGCTGTGCCTTCCCATGCATGTATTTCTTACCTCAGGAAGTTGCGGCTTGGCGCACGTGCGCTACCCCACTGCTGGCTCTAGCAGTGCGCAAGAGGCACAGCCCTTCTTTGTGAACTCACCCCTGGGAATGTTCCTCATCCACAACGGGAACCTGACCAACACTGAGGACCTGCGTGTCATGCTCAACTCCTCACGCTCATTCTTCAGCAGGTAAGCAGTAGCCTCTCATGTCAAGCCAAGCTTCTGCTAATTTGCGTGCATGGCCCATTCCTTTTGTGACGATTGTGGTTTTTGTGTTTATGTGCTGCTCAAGAGGCCTCTGCAATGTGTGTCCCATTTGGGTCCTTGCGTGCACCTGCTCACACAGTGCTGTAGAGCGCGCCCGCACGCACACACACATGCACGCGCGCACACACACACACACGCGCACACACACACACACACACACACACACACACGCACACACACACATACACACACACACTGTGGTGGAGCGAGCATGCTGCTGCGCCTGTAATTCGTTAAGTTTTGACGATGCACGCATTTACCGGCCAGTGCATTCTGCAGGCATCTGCGCACCAGCAGCGACAATGAGGTGCTCCTGAATGTGCTGGTGGATGAGTGTTTTTGCTGGCCATGCATGTCCGCAGGCATCTGCGCACCAGCAGCGACAGTGAGGTGCTGCTGAATGTGCTGGCGGATGAGGTGCACCGCGCCCATCAGCGCTGCCTGCAGACCACAGGCTGCGACCCCAACAGCATGAAGACTGAGTTCTTGTTTGAGGCGGGCCAGACAGCCATGAAGCTGCTCAAGGTGTGCAAGCACAGTGGCAGCAGTTGGAAACCTGCTTGGGCGATTATTGTGGTGTGCAAGCATTGTGGCGAGTGGCGAGCATAGGAGCGCAGGCTAACACAATTGCGAGCACAGTGGCAAGGTGTGCACATGGTGTCCCTGCTCATGCTGGGGGCTAATTGAACATCCCGTCCTGAAGCACAGTCCCCTGTCATTGGCAATGAGCTCTGAGTGGCCTGGTTTGCACATGGATGCCTTTCATGTACAGTGACAGCAAGGAGAATTGAATGCGCCACTCTCAGAGATGACCACACCACCACCACCACCATTGTGCATGGCCCGAAACTCTTGACACACCTGTTTTCAAGCAACACAGCCTCTTGAAACGCGCAGGGTGCCTACTCCTGCTTGACCCTCGTCAAGGGCGTGGGTTTGGTTGCTTTCCGCGATCCTTTCGGCATCAGGTACGCACACATGCCCACAGTTGCTTTTTGCCGAGGTTGTTTTCGCTAGGAGTGTTAGAGCTGAGGTTGCTTTCTGCAAACCCTTTGGCATCAGTTACGCACACTATTCCACAGTTCCTTTTGCTCAAACTATCTCGCTGCAAGCAAAAGTAACCTCTGCAAGAGCAACTCTGTTGGCCAGGAAGATCACGGACAGCGACCTCAGCGCAGGCAATCCTGTTCTCTGATGTTCTAGATTATTAACAGATGAGCATGCATGCATTGGTGATGGGGACCTTGCATGCAGAGATAATCAATTGCGTGCAATCTTTATGTCCATGCTGTAGATGCTGACCGCATCAAGAGAAATGTGTGATTGTGATGGGGTTCCTCTGCCTGCAAACGTAACGTACGAGTAACTCTGATGCTCGACTTAATGGCTGCTCATTTGATGGCTGCCCTGAAAGCTATGGGCTCACTGCAGGTCATGTAGTGTGCTTGGTACATTCTCCCCCACCATCCCGAGCTCGCCAGCGGTATAATGTACCTCGTTGCTCTGCTTTTTTAATGGTCGAAGTGCTAAAGGGGCTAGAGCACAAGCCCATGCAACCTGTACCCTGTGCAAGTTGGCTGTCATCCTCACTGCACATACAAGATCTGTGTAGGCGCCACTTCCATGTGATGGAAAAAACCGCAGTTGACGCATTGGAGCAAAACACAGCCTATTTGGTGTGCACCATACGCCATTGCTTGAAGCAGGGTTTCGGCTTTTTGTGTGTGTAACTGTGCATCATGCGCCCCTCCATTGACCTTGCTTCGCAATAGCATGATCCTGCTGGATGTGCTGATTCCAGCCAAGCCTCCTCCTGCATCTGTAAAAAGGCATGCCCGTCTAGTCTTGCCAAATTGAGGATCAGCGTCATGAATCGCCACAGCATCCCACACACGTGCGCAGGCCATTAGTGCTGGGCCGGCGAGCGAGCCCTCTGGGGGATGAGTACTGCATTGCCTCTGAGGATTGTGCCTTTGGCCCCATTGGGTTTGAGCGCATGCGTGATGTGAACCCTGGGGAGATGATCATCATCAGTCCGGAGGGCAAACTGCTGTCCCGGCAGGTGTGTTGAAAGGTGCAGGGTGTGTGTGTGTTGTGTGTGTGTGTGTGTGTGTGTGTGCACGTGCGCGTGCGCTATCTCCATTCGATGCAAAGTCTAGGTTCCAGAAACAAAAACATGGCACAATCTGCATACTTTGACGAGCCTCCCCTCGTGATGCATCCGTTGTTGTGCTTGGACAGGAACTTGCCACAGCTCCAGGTCACCTGCACCCAGCTGAACAGGGGCTGCCATTCAGGCTTCGTCAGTCCTTCTTGCACCCATGCAGCCTCATGTACCAGTGTACAAGTCCAACTCTTCCCCAGGAGCCCAGTATAGCTTCTCAGCACCTGCCTTGCCTTCACAGGCCATTTCTATGAGGTCCTCAGGATAATGTCATTCATGCTTTTGTCTACATTTTGTACCAACTGCCCCCCTTCCCTGCTGCCCGACATGCAGCTTGCCCCACCCCAGCTGACTCCCTGCATCTTTGAGTACATCTACCTGTCCCGCCCGGACAGTGTGCTCAACAACATCCCCGTCTATGAATTCCAGCTAGCCCTAGGGACGCGCCTGTCACAACGGATTAAGTGAGTCCTGGTTGCTTGTGGATCTCGTCCTGCTGGATCACTTCCAATCCTGCTTTCTACGACAGTTCCTTGTGATTAGAAATGATGGACCTTGGACTTATTTCTTATGAACACTCGTGCCAGTCACTTTGCTCACTGCTCGAATGTGCATGCAGCCCTTGATTTTTGCAGCATGTCAAGAACTCGCAGCTCGCAACTCAGATCTGCATGCAGCCCCTGAAACCTGTAGCATGCAAAGAAGTTGCAGCTCGCAGCCCAGGTGTGTGCTCGCAGCCCCTGGAACCGGCAGCATTTGAAGGAATTCTTGCAGATTGCCACTGATGTAGGTAGCTGTTTTGTACCCCATGGCATGGGCCTGTGCAGGGAACGCAAGTGGGACCTGGACCTCATTTGCCCAGTGCCGGATGGCTCTCGCCCTGCTGCTATCCAGATGGCTGCAGACATGGCCTTGCCTTACAGGTGCGTTGTGCTCTGCCCCACACGAGCATGCATCTAAAATTTAGATGCTAAAAATTATGAACTCTTGTATATAATGCACATGGGAAATGGATGTCAGATGGGTCTACTTAAGCTGCGCTGGGTGCCCAGATTTGTGAATCCATCCACTCCAAGAGATCCACAACTGTTTTGTTGCATGTGATCCCCTTGTCTGGAAGCATGGATGGTGGGGACCGCTGCAGGGAAGGACTGTTGACGGATCGCTGCGTGGAAATCCACTGCTGTTTTTTGTTGCATGTGACCCCTTGTTCTAGAAGCATGGATGGTGGGTTTTACAGCTGCAAGGAAGGACTGTTGACGGATCGCTGCGTGGAGAACCACTGCTGCTTTTTGTTGCATGTGATCCCTTGTTCTAGAAGCATGGATGGTGGTTGTACTGCTGCAGGGAAGGACTGGTGAAGAACCGCTACGTGGGTCGCACCTTCATCATGCCTAACCAACGGCTGCGTGAGATGAGCGTCAGGCGCAAGCTGAACGCCATGTCCACAGTGTTCAAGGGTGGGTGATGCGGAAGCTGAGCGTGAGGCCCAAGCTGAACGCCATGTCCACAGTGTTTAAGGGTGGGTGATGCGTGAAATGAGTGCGGCGCAAGCTGGATGCCATGTCCACAGTGTTCAAGGGTAGGTGCTTGGTGGCTGGTTGCTGTCGTCTGCTGTTGTGTGCCCGATGGTTGACTTTGCAGTGGGATGCGTGCTGGGCTACCGCAAAAGAAATTGAGTGACAAGATAGCCCAATCCAAGAAGGCTGCGCGCATTCAGGGAAGGTTCCCTGTCTAGCAAGCTAGCAAGGGTCTCATTAAAGGGCTGTGCGCAGAGTGCCTGCGCAACCTGCGCAGCCAAGAGGGTGAGGGAGGCAATGGCCTCTGGTAGTGCTTCATCCAATCATAGCAATAGCCTCTGGTAGTGCTTCATCAAGTCATAGCAATGGCCTCTGGTAGTGCTTCATTCAGGCATGGCAATAACCTCAGGTAGTGCTCCATTCAGGCAAAGGAATGGCCTCTGGTAGTGCTTCATTCAGGCTTAGCAATGGCCTCTGGTAGTGCTTCATTCAGGCTTAGCAAAGGCCTCTGGTAGTGCTTCATTCAGGCATTGCAATAGCCTCTGGTAGTGCTGCATCCAGGCTGAGCAATAGCCTCTGGTAGTGCTCCATTCAGGCATACAAGTGCTTCTCTAAAACAGGCATACTGATAGCACGTGGCCTTAGGTGACTCTTGGTGCCCATGGGGCTGGCCTTGTGCCAGCAGGCTTCGTTGCTGCATGTCCAGAATGCTACCAGGTTTCATTGCTTGAGAGCACCTCTTCAACAGTGCTCGACTCTCATGGCAGTCTATCAGCAGCAGGCGCTGCTCTTTTGAGCACTTGCATTCTGGCTGCGCCCACAAACCTGCACACCAATCTTGCAAGCCTCGTGGTTTTACCTGTGCCTGCATGCACAAGCAAGCGTGCTGCTCGAGGACAGCGCCTTTGCGTGTCACACCATCCTGGACTCAATGATTTCACCTGTGTGCCTGCACAGGCTAGAGCAAGCTGCTCATGTGTAACTCAATTGCGCGGCACGCTAGCCTAAACTTTTTGATTTCTGATTTCACCTGTGCCTGCATGCACAGGCAAGAATGCACTCTGCTGGAGGTTGAATCCATCGTGCGGCATGCCAATCTTGACTTAAAAATTCGCCTATGCCTGAACAGGCTAGAGCATGCTGCTCAAGAGTAACTCAATTGCGCAGCACGCCAACCTGGACTAAGTGATTTCTGATTTCACCTGTGCCTGCATGCACAGGCAAGAGCGTGCTGCTTGTGGATGACTCCATCGTGCGAGGCACAACCATGAGCCAAATTGTGAACATGGTCCGCAACGCTGGTGCACGGAAGGTGAGCTGCTTCCGCGTTTCCGTGCCGTGGCGTACAGCTGACAGCAGAAAAGTTGGAGCAGAAGCACTGCTCAGGCGTCCACACTGCTGTCTCCTGCCCTTCCTTGTGGAACGGTTGCTCAGCCTGTGTTTCCACGCAAATGGAGCAGTTGGTTCTGCTCCTACTGCAGCTGCGACGGCAGTGAGACAAGTCTTCAACATTGCTGTGTGGGGGGGGCGTGCCTTGTCTGGAGCCAAGGACCAAGAACATGGCCATCCTTTAACGCGCAATTTGGATACTCATGCACTCTGGCAGAATCTGAAGGCGTCTGTTCTTTTTTTTTTGCAGAGCTATTGATGCAAGGGAACACTGCAGAAAGGACGGCTTGTATGTGGCCACCATGTGCTCGCTTCCTTGAGCCACCAGCTCTGCTGCTCCTCTCCTAAAGCATTCTGCTCTGCGCATCTGACTGACCTTGTATTTAGGCCCATTCCTTTTCCAACACGCGCGCGCGCGCGCGCGCGCGCGCACACACACACACACACACACACACACACACACACACACACACAGCCGGGCTGTGCGCTCCTGTGACCCACGGGTGTCCCTTCTTGCTGGCTGCCCACCTGCAGGTGTACCTAGCCTCTGCTGCACCCCCTGTGCGCCATCCCAATGTGTACGGCGTGGATATGCCCAGCCGGAAGGAGTTTGTGGCGCATGGCCTCACAGAAGACCAGGTGAGTAACGGGCGCCTCTTGAGAATCATAGTGAACTCTGTTATGGTGTTGTGCAGAACCCCCACCACGTGTGGTGAAGATGGAAGTCTCTGCAGCTGTGATTGAAACATCATCTGCGCTGCTGCCTTTGCTGCTGCTCACCAAGAACTGCAGAATGAAGGACCCTGACTTCCACACACAAAGTTCATGCTGTGCGCACTGGGAGGATGCAGCACGCAAGCCTGTGGTGTTTTATGGTGCAAACAACCCTCTCATGCAACTCAAGCCCACATGAACATGCACGCACCAGCAGCACTCGAGCTGAGCATGATTTCACGGAAGCTGGTCATGCCGTGTGCTGTGTACAGATTTGCGAGAGCCTTGGCGCAGATGGCCTCATCTACCAGGATGTAGGAGACCTTATGGCGGTGGGCAACCAGCTCAATCCTGACATCACCCGGTTTGAAGCCTCCTGCTTCAATGGCGAATACATCACAGGCAAGACGAGCTCTCTTGCTTTTCTGCTGTGGCTTTGGTGGCTGGTCCACCTTCCAACCCTCATGCACCTCATGCACATAAAATGTCTTGACAGGACATGTGGCGAGCCTTGCTTGGCTGTGCTCCCTTTTTGTGCTGACTGTTTGGTGCATGCATAACACATGTATTTGCCGCATTTGTGCAACGAATTACACAGGGGCACAGCCCTGAAGTGTTACAGACCTGAGGTTGCTCATCTGCAACAGCTAGGCCCTGTGGTGGGCAAGGATGTCAGGGGAGAGCTTTTCCCTGTGATTGGCAAGCATGCTACGGCTATGCTACAGCTAGGCCGCCCTGTGGTGGGCAAGCATGTCAGGGGAAAGCTTCATTTGTTTTAGGAGAGGACGCATCAACAATTAGCTGGCAGCCAGAGAAGAGCTGCACCGGTGACATATGACCTGCCGTCTGTGCTTGAGCAATGGACCAGCCAGCTGATCTAATCACGTCCCCAAGAATAAAACTGCCGGACTCCATCCAAGGCCCCCCTGTTTGCTCCCCCCCCCCCCCCTCTCTCTCTCCCCTCCAGCAGTATAACCACTCTAACATCATCTCCGCCCTTTGCAGGAGACATTGATGAGGATTACCTGACGAGCTTGGAGGAGTCGTCACGAGCTGCCAAGAGGAACCGCGCAGGCAAAGCTGCAAGCCTGACTGGAGGACCACCGCCGCCGCTGGTGGAAGACTCACGTAACAAGGCACCTGCTGGTGTTTAATGCACCCTGTGGGCATGCAGACACTAGCTCACTTTAACAACTGCCCTTTGATGGGTGCTTGATTCTGGGAACGGTATTTGTGAGGGGGGGGGGGCGTGTGTTGTGGTTGTTGATTGGTTGCATCTTGCAGAATGCCAAGTATTGTGCATGGAGCCGGCTTCAATGGCGGAGCACTAGCAAATGAAAAATAAACATGTGAAACCTGCATCACAAATGCATGTTTGCTTGGTCAAGAATTGGTCCAATCACTGTTTCCTGTGTTGCTCGTGAGCTTGCATAACCCTGTTATATTCTTTTACCGATTCTTCTTTCATTCACCATTGACATGTTGTGAAGGTGAGTAGCACATATCCTGAGCAAATCAGAGCTAATGCACGGCTCTTGCTGGTTGCTTCTTCGGACATTCTTATAACGTGCATCTTAGCAATTTGCATTTCAATAGGTGCATATCTTGACTTTTTTTCGGCCTTGGACGAATATTTTCTACCGGAAATTAGGTTTGACCTGAGGCCCATTTATCTCCAGGGGAGGTATCCCATCTCATTGAGCTTAGGGTTACTTTATTACAGTACTGGAATACTGTCTGGCAGACGGGACTGCAGAATTGAATTCCATGTCCCACAGTTTGGAGGCCTTTGTCTACAGAACTTTTCTGATTGTCAACCCCCAAAAATCTGAGGTGGTGTGCTTACTCCAATCCAGAGGAAAGGAAAGGAAGGGGTCACGCGTTACAGGTCACGGAAACAGGAAAGGGGGTTACAGCAGTACCTGTACCGCCAACAAAACCTCCCATTTTGACCCTCCTAATGATTACAATGGTCACAATGGGGCTTGACCTTCAGCCGGGTCGTTTGGCTGATTGGCTTATGGCTGGTCTCAGCCAGCCAGAAATAAATCCACAAGTTTAGACATGAGAAAAAAGCTTCAAGTTTTACTGATGAAGGAAATGATCATTCTCATGAGAAACAACCTGAAAACTCACTTGATGGATCAAAAGGTTGCATCTCAGGGAAATCCTGGAAGAAAGGTTCAACAGTACACGAGACTCTGGGCACAAAAAAATTTATCCCATCTTGACCCTCCTAACTTGCCCTCCTACTTATAGTGGTTACCGTAACCAATTGTGACAATGGTTTTTTTTGCTACGATGAGTTACAATGGGGTTTGACCTTCAGCCAGGTAGTTTGGCTGCTCGGTCTGCTCAACTGTTCCAACTGCACAAAAAATATCCATGAGATCGGAAATAAAACGATAAGTGTGATTAGTTTGCTTCTGCAAGAAATGGAAAGCATCCTCAGAGCTTGCTTGAGAATAGAAGAAAGCGCCTGCCAGGCCATAGCTTTCTAGTAAGCTAGGGAGTAAGCCATAAACACAAAGCTTACCGGTACCAGCTTTCTGATAAGCCAATTGGAAAGCACAGCACCAGGCTTACCAGGCTTGCTTAGTCGGTAATCAATGAAACTATAGAAAAAAGCATTACTGGGATAGCTTTCTAGTAAGCTAGGGAGTAAGCCATAAGTACAAAGCTTACCGGTACCAGCTTAATGGAAAGCCATGGCTTACCAGCTCAATTATCAATCCGTCTTAATTGGTAAGCCATGTCTGGTAAGCGGTGGTAAGCTGTGGTAAGGGGGTCGGTAATGCTTTCCTACATTCCGACGTGATTCGTCCAGTAAAATTCTGTGAGAGGGGAAGTCAGAAAATAGCTGTGCATAAGTTCTTCGAACAGAACACACAGAAGCGCAAGAACAAAGGAACATGGCATGCTTTTCATCTTGGAGTCCTCCATGGTCACACCGATCACAAGCAGATGTGTGCTCCTGCCAAAGTAATGTCTCAACTCTTAAAGTGTGAGCATGTAAACGAAAGTGTGCTATGTTTCTCAGCGTGCGCTTGCCTAAATCAAGATGCCTCCTACTTACCCACCTAACTCGAAGATTCCTGCTCTAAGGCATGGTCACACTGCTATCCCACTTAGAGTTTACAAGGCATACAGGGGAAGCCAAAAGTCACGACTGCTAGTTAGGTACCTAGTAGGTAGGTAAGTTTATGTCGCAATATTCGATATTGGGGGGAGTCCCCCTACAAGGGCAGCTGGGCGGAAACACTGAGGCCTATAATCAGATTTTGCCAAAAAAAATGTTCAACTCACAAAACTTGCTAAACACATGACCGCTGAACAAACTTATAATTTGGAAGCAAAAAAAGGTGTTTGAAGAAGGTATTACACTGATTCTTTCAAATATCTGGGTATGGTCTGTGACAAACGTCTCAATCTTTCCACTGCTGCTGAGGCTGCTCTGAAACCATGCATAGCGGGGACTTATCGTGTCAAAACCTTTGCTCACGACCATAGCCTTACAAATCGGCTGCATGCGCTCATCTGGCTCTTGAAAACGTATGCTATTCCAGCAGGAGTGTATGCCAGCCAGATATGGGCCACTCCTTACTTACGGCAGGGCACAGAAATGGACAACCAATTGCAGAAGTGGATCCTGAACGTTTTGCGGAACCTTCTTGGAGCGAAATCCACAACACCATCTTGGAGCATTTTATGAGAATGTGGCATTGAACCTTTTCAGTTCAATTGGTTTCGTGCCTCTGTGCGCTTCTACAACTCGCTTGCTAAGTGCAACAGTCTCCCTCTCAAAAAGGTTCTCCATGCTGACATCAGCCGTATCTCCATGACTGATTCTTGTTGGACGTCCCACCTTTTATATGCGCTTGATGGTTTGGCACACTCGGATCTGATGAAACGTCAAATTATGGCGTGTGACCCTGTGAACCTCAGTCAATTTGTGGTGGACCTGAGATCTAGACACCTGGGCTATTGGACACTTTACAGCCCCTGATCCGAGAGTAAGCAACAGTAAGCAGCTGGCTTACCATCAATGGTGCGCTCTCCCTGTCAGAAATGCACATGCCATTCACCCACCTTACACAATGCCTAAGTACATGTACTTGGATCTTCCTGATAACGTCCTTCGCAACACTGCCAGATTCAGGCTGCGGGTACACGCTCTTCGAGTTGAACAGGCTACTTGGTCCAATATTGCTTCTCCGGTCTGTGGTATCTGTGATTCTGATGACATACAAGATGAAAAACATGTGCTGTTCAGATGTTCCAATCCCCAGGTCTGCTCTCTCCGTCAAAAGTATGCCTCACTTTCTAAGCACAACTTCTCTTTCCTACACCTCGACGTGTCCCACAGGATGCTCTGTTTAGGCACCATTCACCATGTGAATTCCCAGGATATCAATACTTTTCTAAACCAGGATAACAACAAACTTCCTTTTTTTCTTCATGACCTCATGTGTGTTTATGAACAGGCTAGCAGTCAAACGTCTTGACTGAGGCCTTTTCCCCCTTGTAACCCTTTCTTTTCTTAGCAAGCTAGCAAGGGCCTCACCTTCCTTTCCTGAACTTGAGGAATTTGAGGAATTGGATTGAATTGAATTGCCATTACTCAAGGGCTTGCAAGCCATCTTGGTGTGGCAGGCACTATCTTTAAAGACTACTAGGTGTAGTACACCATTGCTCCTCTAGTTCAGCTCAGCTTTATCAGACAGGGCAGAAAAAAGTAGCCTCTCAATTATATTGCCATGCCACCGTCATGCTATGGAATCCTGGTCAAGCGCGAGGAGGGCGACAGCAAGGAGGAGGTCCCCGGATCGAATCCTTGTGGCCAGGGTGGAGATAAAGATGCCCTCTATCGGTGGGAGCCAGTGGGAGGCTCTTTCCTTAATGCATGCGGCCCGGCAAGCGTAGATCTTTCCTTTCTTTGCCATGCATTCCAATACTTGCCAAAAAAATCATGAACACCAGGCACACGTTATACTTGCAGGGTTCTTTTGGTCGGGGAGGCTACTGGGGGCAGTGCAGAGCAGGAGCAGGAGGATTCACGCCAGCAGGCGCATGGCTGACAACAACCCGCCAGATCCAAACTTGGTGTTTCTTGTTGTCTCTTAGCTTGATATAGGCTGGGCCTGTGAGCCTCTCTGGTGAGGCCCTAGCTAGCTTGCTAGTTCGGGATTCTTCTGCTCAGCTCAAGGCTTTCAGTTGACCTTTGAATTAAACACCACGCACACCCTTCTGTATCCCATCATATTTATTTAAGGATCTGGATAAAGGAGTCATGAGGAATGTGAGTAGGTTTAGGCTTCGTGCCCACTGCTTGAAGGTCGAGTCCTGTAAATGGTTGGGTGGTTCAAATATTTGTGATAAGTGTGGATGTGCTGAAGTCCAGGACGAGAAACATGTTTTTTTCTACTGCAATTGCTGTGGGTTGTGTGAGCTGCGCAGAAAATACAAGGACCTGTTCATTGATTTTTTTAAACTGTTACACACTTTTGCCCAGCTTCCAAACACCGATTTTGTTCCTTTCTTGGCGAGCTTTCACGTTGTGACTAATCTTGAGGTCAATGCTTTTCTAAATCAAGACTCGCACAGATTTCCAAAATTTTTGTCTGAACTGGTTTCAATTTTGATGCTGGATGAGAATGTTTCACCAGCAGCCGATCAGCCAGATTTTTGGGCTGTAGGCCAACCCCTTGTAACCCTTTCCTTTTCAGTTGAGTTTACACAAGTTTGGTTTGGTTACAGGCACCTTTTGCTACAGCTAAGCTGCCCTTGTAGGCAGGTACAGCTATGTACCCTATCCTATCTTATCCTAGTTAGGGATCCTTTTCTTAATGCAAGCTGCGATTTGACCTTCGAGGGCCGCCATACTGAGAAAAAGTATGGCGGCCCTCGAAGGTCAAATCGCAGCTCTCCGTGATGTGGTTCAAGCGGCCCAGAGTAAAACCCAGGAGAGGCTCGACCAAATCCTGGTCTTGCAGCAAGGGCACAGCAGCGACTTGGCGCGGCTGTACGAGGTGTGTAATGTGCTGCAAGCCGAAGAAGAGGTCATGCAAGCACGGATTGTGCACTTGGAGGAGCGTGTGGTGGCGCTGGAGCAGGCACCTCCTCCTCCTCCCCCTCCCCCCTTCCCCTCTCCTGACCTTGGGGGAGGCCTGGACCTTAGGTACGTGCTGGAGGGGAGCGCAGACCAGCAGAGGCAGAGGGAGGAACTGGGCAAGATTGCCCTCTCTCCTCCTCCTGGGCGGGGTATGGCTGGGGTGGCTGCAGACCTCGGAGTGGACCTTGGCCGCCTCAGTCAGCAGGGTGGTGGCAAGGTGGTGATCCTGAACCTGGGCTCAGCAAAGGTTGCCCAGTCCTGGCTCAACCGCTTCCGGGCTGTGGGAGGGAATGGGTACGCTGCATGGCGGTCATGCACGCTCCTGCAGCAGATGCGGGGAAAGGGGGTGCTGCGCAGGCTGTGCCAGGAGGTGCAGAAGCTGGGGATGCGGGGGCTGAATGCCTTCGTGTCCAAGAATAGGTGCGACCTGCTCCTGTCTTGGGCACCTGTGGAGGAAGTCCTGTATCATGGGGCCCCTCACACAGTGTACCCTGCGTGGAAGCACCTCCAACCAGATGCGCGGGGGGGTTTCCAGTACAGGCGGGACATGCACTGCCTGGAGCATGTTGGCTTGTATGTCCAGCAGGCTCTGGCAGCTGCGGGGCTGCCCTCCACCCCCCCTTCGCACTCCGCTGCTGCTGCTGCTGCTGCCCGCTCTCCCCCTCCTCCTTTCCCCTCTCGCCAGTCTGCTGCTGCCGCCGCCGCTGATGCTGCTGCTGCTGCTGCTGCCCAGCCCTCCCCTCACCCACCGCCCCAACCTGCTGCTGCTGCTCAGCCGCCCCCTCCCCCACCACCCCAACATGCTGCTGCTGCTGCAGCTGCTGCTCAGCCGCCCCCTCCCCCACCACCCCAATCAGCAGTGGCTCAGCCCCCCCCTCCCCCACCGCCCCAAACTGCTGCTGCTGCTGCTGCTGCTGCTGCTGCTGCTCAGCCGCCTCCCGCTGCTGTTGCCCCCTCCACCACCACACAATCAGCTGCCCCTGGTGTGGGAATCCTGCACCCCCCGCCACCCCACCACACTGAGCAGCCGGCTAACTCCTACGCTGCTGCTGCTGCTGCTGCTGCCCCCTCCTCCACCTCCACACGACGCAGCCCTCTACCGGCTGCTGCTGCGGCCAATGCTGCTGCCGCAAGCACTGGCAAGAAGCATGCCAGGAGCAAGGATCCCTCTGGGGACACTCCAACCCCCAAGGCCCCCATGACTCGGATGAGGGCCCGGCTGGACCAAGGTCAGGGTGCCACAGCTGAGGAGGAGATCCAGCCCAACTACGCGCCCTACGCTCAGGACGACGGAGAGTACGGCGGTGATGTAGAGGGAGGGGATGATGAGGGGAGTGATGATGAGGGCCCGGAGTTCTTGGATCCAGAGGAAGCTGAAGTGGGCCTTGACCAAACATATAATGAATGGAAGAGTAGGAAGGGAAAGAAGGGAAAAAAGTACAAGGGCTAGGAAGGTGGCCGGCCTGAGCCTGGGCGTAAGCTCAAGCTCTTAGTATGGAATGTGCATGGGATTGGGGGGCGATCTGCTGATGCTAATGCAGAGCTCAAGGTTTTAGATCTATGCCACATGGTCAAAGACCATGACATTGCAGTGCTTACAGAAACAAGAACTGGTGATGCATCTAGGTTGCTGCAGCACTTGCCTGGCTTTACTTTGCACAACTTGGGAATGGCTAGAGAGAACGAAGGCAAAAATGGGTTTGGGATTGCTGTGTTTGTTGCGCCAGGCAGCTCAGATTATGTGCGCTTCCATAAAGTCAGTGAGCACACGCAGTGTATTTGGCTTCAATGTGACAAAAAGATGTTTGGGCTGAGGGAACATGTGATGATAGGTGCTACTTACATAAATCCTCTGAGTGGTTCGTTTACTTCTCGTGCTATTCACTCTCACTATACTAATCTTTTTGAGGACGTGCTTGATGCTTTTCAGGTATCTTCGCAAGTCATTTTGTGTGGCGACTTTAATGCGCATGTTGGAGAGCTGAGTGAAGTGAGTGACGCGCATTCTCGGTTTGTGTTGGACTGCCCTGAGCTCCTAGAGACTAGGAGATGTGCGTGCAAGAGTGTGAACAAGGCAGGCCAGCTGTTGGTTGATCTAGCAGCTGCGACGAGTATGGCCATTTCGACTGGGCGTGTTGTTGGAGATGATGGGCAGCCCTCTTTCACTGGGCATTTTGGTGATAAGAGAAGTAGGCCAGACCATGTGTTGTTGTCTCCGGCTCTGCTCAAAATCGTACAATGTTTTGAGATGAAAGAAACGCGTGCCTCAGATCACGCAGGCTTGAGCACTGTGTTTAGAGTGACTGATGAGGGTGGAGAAGGTGTGAATGCTCCACACCATGTGTGCAAAGCTGGAGAGTGTATCAACAAGTTAGTGCTGCGTTGGCAGCAGGATAAGGCCCAAGTTTACGCTGAGCACATTCGGGACAATGCTGAAATGCTGGCTCAATTTGATGAGGCAGAGAGGTCTGGGGATGTAGATAAATTGGCGTTTTGTGTGCGTTCTTTGATCATCCAGGCAGCGAGCAGTAGAGCTGTGGGCATGTCAGGCCGAGCAAAGTGTGTTTTTAAACGTGAGCGTAATAGGAAGGGTCCTCTAAACCCTGTGTGGTTCAATGAAGAATGTTGGGAGAAGCGTAGGGCTTTCATTGAGGCAGTGAAGCATGGTGAAGCCAGGCATGCTTGCAGATTTCTCAAGAGGGAAAGTATGAGGTGCAATCGTAGGATGAAGCGAAGGCACGCGAGACAGTTGCGGAATTTGTTTTTGGATAGGCTATTTCGGAAGGATCCGGCAGTGCACGCTTTACTAAAAAAGCACACCAAGCCTCACACAACCCCTGTGCCTGCTCCAGCTTGGCATGATCACCTACACAAACACTTCAGAGCAAAGAGGACATTTGAAGAGTCTCGCCCATCTGCGAGGGATATGGCTGTGCCACTGGGCCGGCGCAACCTTCCACCTGAGGTCCTTCTCAGGCGGGGCGCGCAGTCTGGGTGGGCTCCGGAGCCAGATGAGTTTGAGATCCCTGATGTATCTGTGTTAGAAGGTATGTTGGGTAGTGAATTTCAGAAGTTGAATGTTGGTGCCTCTTCAGGCTTTGATGCGATCCCGATTCCTTTTCTTAAGCATGCGTGCTTGCCAGTGCAGTGTGGGAATAAAACCAAACAAGTAAATGTGCTGGTACCTCTGTTGGCTCGTCTTTTTAAAGTGTTGCTGACTGAAAGTAAAGTGCCTGCGTGCTGGAAGGTTGCCAAGTTGAGCCCCATTCACAAAAAAGGGGAAGTGCTGAAACCTGGGAATTATAGGATGATTGCGGTTAGCGGTGTAATGTATAGGATTTATGCTAATGTGCTGAAAAATCTGGTGACAGATTGGTGTATGAAAAAGGGAAAGATTCCGGACACGCAGTTTGGCTTCTTTCCAGGAAGGAGCACTCTGCATCCTCTGTTTATTCTGAGGCACCTCAAGCATGCTGCGAAAAAATTGAAGCCACGGAATTCTTCCAGATTGCACGTTGCTTTCATTGACTTTTCTCAAGCTTATGACACCGTGCCCAGACAGCAGCTTTGGTCTCACTTGCAGCGCAATGCAATGCCGACTCCTCTGCTCAGTGTGATCAGAGATATGTATGATAATGATGAGTACATTCTAATGGATGGTGAGAAAAGGGCGCGCGTGCAGCCATCGAACGGTGTTAAGCAAGGTTGTCCTTTGTCCCCCCTTCTTTTCTCTCTGTACATCAATGATATGGGCAGAGAGATAAGTGAGGGCATTGAGGGTGCTGTAACTGGTGATAGAGTGAATGGTGTGTCCCACATGATGTACGCTGATGACCTTGGATTAACTACGAATGACCCTGGTGAAATGCAGAAGATGCTGGACAGACTCCGTGTGTATGCTCAGAGAAAAGGGTTGACTGTAAACACAGCTAAGTCTGAGGTGGTGCACTTCAACAGTACGTCTGTCTCTCCTCTGCAGAATCCTTTTACGTATGATGGAGTGGTCCTTCCAGAGAAGGACAGGTTCAAATATTTGGGAGTGCTGTTGGATAAAAAGATGGATTTTAAGGTAGCTGAGGAGCATGCGGTGCGGCCTTATATGGCTGCACAGAGAAGGATTTCGGAGTTTGCCAAGGGTCATGACCTGAAAAACAGGCCTCATGCTATGCTCTGGTTGTCCAAGGTGTATGGCATTCCTGCTGGGATGTATGCGTGCCAGGTGTGGGGAACTCATTACTTGAGAGAAGGCAGTGAGTTTGAGAGTCAATTGCAGAAAAGACATCTGTGTTCCTTGAGGCGCATTCTTGGAGTAAAGAACAGTACTACAAATTGGCCGGTGTTGAGAGAGTGTGGCCAGGAGCCTCTGCAGTTCTTCTGGTTCCGTGCCTCCATCAAGTTTTTTAATAGCATGCTTGACTCCAATAGTGAAGTCTTGCGTCGTGTGCTGAGGGCTGATTTAAGTCTGGCTTCTTTTGATTCCTCTTGCTGGGCTGCTGAAGTCTCTAATGCTTTTGGTGGGATGCGGAATGGTGATTCGTTCAAACAGAACATGCTGAGAGCTGAGAAAATCCCCATGCAAGAGTTCATTGGTGATTTGCGATACAGACAGCAGAAAGTGTGGAGAGGGGCCGATGTTTTTTGTCCTCGTGCAGTTAACAAGAAGGTAGTGACGTACCATAAGTGGTGTGGGAATTCTGAGAGTGGTCCCAGAGGTGCTCCTTTTTGTATCCCCTCGTATCTGTTCAAGGATTTGGACAAGCATGTTTTGAGAAACATTAGCAGATTTAGATTGCGTGCTCATCACTTGAGAGTGGAGTCTGGTAAATGGCTTGGGGGTTCAAGTATCTGTGATAAGTGTGAGTGTGGGGAAGTCCAGGATGAAAAACATGTGCTTTTCTTTTGCAAATGTACTGAGGTGCGTGAGCTACGCACGAGATACAAGGACCTTTTTGAGGAGATGTTTAAGACTTTGCATGTGTTTGCTCCGCCTTCAAACGCTGACTTTATTCCATTCTTGGCTTGCCATCATACTATCACTGATTCTGAAATCAATGCTTTCCTAAACCAAGACTCATACAGACTTCTTAGATTTGTGTCAGACTTGGTCTCAATTTTTGATACTGGTTGAGCTTGTTTCACCAGCTGCCATCAGCCAGAGTCTCGGGCTGTAGGCCACCATTGTAAACCCATTAAACCCATTGTAATCTTAATGCAAGCAGCTGGACCTGGTTTGCTTAGCCTTTTCTTTTCCTTAAAGGGAATAACATATACTGTTTCTGCTAGACGTGCTGTTCGTCTTGAGGGGGCTTCTGGGGGGTAAGTTGTTGGGCACGCGGTAGTGAAGAGCTGTGGAAGGAGAGAGTTTGGGCATCCAGAGTATGGATGACAATGCGCCATTTTCCCAATCACTCTGTCTCTGGGGTTCGCCTAGACCCCTTTTTCTTAATGAGCTTCTAGCTCATTTTGCTTTTTAGTTTGGACTGGTTTGGTTGCAGGCACGTTTTGCTTCGGCTAAGCTGCCCTCGCAGGCAGGTACAGCTTTGTAACCCTTCCCTTCCCTTTTCTTAATGGACGCAGGAAGATTTTCCTCTGCCTACATAGTTTTTCTTTTCTCTTCTTTTCTGTCTCTCCCCCTCTCAAGTAAAACCAAGCTGGACACTGAAAGGGGCTCATTGGTAGTAATCATGTGTGCATGCACGCTGCTGCAAACTTAGGTACATCAAGCAAGCCTTGGCTGGAAGACGCTTCTTGGTTGATATGAGCTGTACTTTACCAGGTACAAATATCACTTCTCTGCACTTTTCAAAAGTGAAGTTCACTTTAGACTGTAGCCCAGCAGATAACTTCCTAATGGCTTTCTTGCGAGCCTTGGGACCTTCCAACTCAAGCTGGACGTCTGGATACTACTCTGTGTGTTTGAGTTGTGCGGAGTTTGGGATGGTTAGCAATGGTTTGGCTTGCCACTCTGGTTTGGCTATTCAAGCAAGCTTTCATGGCAGTCTGCAGAATTCGTGGATCATGAACGGATGGTGCACACGCATGCGGGCCCCATAATAGGCCCCTCCTCCTGACTCTGGGCATTATTGAAAAAAATAACAAGCGCCATTTATCAGAGGGAACAGCAAACAGAAGCCTCAACAAATCCATGCTTGAGAGGCATATGTACAAAAATTGACAGGCTGTAAGCAATTAATTGAGTGTTGCATCCCTGTACACTTGGTGGAAGAAAAGGGCCTCCCTCAAGGAAATGGGCACTGCTGGGTTGGAAGAAGTCCCGTACCACTTGGAAGAGAGTGTGTGTTTTATTAGGACAAGCTCCGTAATAGACGACTGCTTTCATTTGCCAGCGGTGTGGCTGGTTTGTCGGATGTCCCAGGGCGCCAACCATTGCGGCTGTGCATTGACTTGGCTGTGCTGTCCAGCCCCAGTGCTGCACATTGGAAAAGGGAAAGCAAAAGAGGATGAATGGCACACGTAGAAGTCATCAGGATGGCGATCCAGGTGGGACATGAGTATGACATGGCAAGGATAGGAATGTGGCCAAGTAGCAAGCGCTAGAGAAGTTGTCACTCTTGCTGCATATAGGTCAGAATTGCAGCTCTTGACAGGGTAGCTATCACAAAGATGCCAGGTGGCTTGACATGGAGACCCTTGTGGATTTGTTCAAGAGGATATAAGGGAAGATTGCTGCACAGGTTTGAAAGCGCTCAGGCTGAGATGCGCAGAGCAACCACGACTACTGTAGACTTGCTCTTGGCAATAGCATTTGCACGCATGCTTGCTAAATCCAATGAATAAGTCCATGCATTGCAACTACCAAGTTGAGAGCACACACACACACACACTGTGTGCAAGAAAAAAAAGGACATGCACCTGCTGCCTCCTGTGCCCGCCTGGTGTCTGCCATGATGTGACATCGCTGGTCCTCCTGTTGGGGGGGGAGGTACAGGATATTAAATGAAAGAGCAATGATACATCGGGCGTACTCAGCAAAGATAGGTATCCAACTGATGGCAGCATGCTGCCAAGAATAACAATCTCAGGTACACGTCAGCACTCCCCCTAGCTGAAAATTGTATCAGTCACGTAAATTCTGCTGAGGTTTCACTGCTTATTATCATGTACTGTGCAGAAATGCTCTCCTATGCAACATGCTTTTCTGCATTCTGTTACACCCAGATTCAACAAAAACAATGTCACCTTAAACCTCAACCGTTTAGTGTTATTAAAATCTCAGTGACCGTCATTCACATCACTGCAATTCATTTCACATTTGTATGACAATTTCCCTCATGCAAAATTTGCTTGCTGCAAGCTGCATGCTCCACATGTTCACTTACCCAAGGTGCGGTCAGGGTGGAGCAGCGCAGTGACTGGGGCTTCATGAACTCTGGCACAAAGCGCGAGCCTGCTGAGCCTGCATAGGACAGAGGCAGTTGATGCATGCACGCGTAAATGCATGAAATCTTGCACAAAGTGCGAGCCTGGCAAGCCTGGACAGGACAGGGGCAGGTGATGCATGCATGGATCGTTTTTTGCTGTTGGGCTGTTAAGGCTTCCAACCTAGGATGAAGTGTTGGAGGCAGCCCTTTTGTCCAAGCAGTGGCACAATGCGCATGGAAAGACATAACAAAGCAGCAACCAAACCCCATCAGCTGGTGAGGGGAGTTGGCCTTGCCAGGCACGGTTCCACCACCTGGGACATAGCAAGTTGGCCAGCACAGTACCCAACATTTGTACAAAAGTGCGTACGGTACACATGAAGCACTCAAGCAATAAGGCAGGAGGTGCTCTTATAACCTGAGACTTGAAACTTCATGCCTTGGAACAGTTAGGGAGAAATCCACGAGATGTCCAAAATCAAGTCCTTGCTCACAACAAAGAGTTTGCTATACAGGCCTCAGGACATGCACAAGTACATACCTGCAAATGTGGAAAGGAACTCATCGTAGTCGATGGCTCTATTGAAATCCCAATCAGCTTCCCGGAATGCCTTGGAAATGTACTCATCGTTGAGCCTCAGGTTATGGCGCTCATTCAGATCCTGCACCAAAAGTAAGAACAAAAACAAATCAACGCAAGCTTGGAGACTTTGTATGCTAGAAAATTATGCAACACATGTGCAAAGCCCTATTATAAGTCTCAGGTATATGGCCAAAGCTGGCAATTCGGTCCTGATGACGAATGAACATGCACTTGTCTCAATACAAGCTAGTACATCTTAATCACACCACCGCTGCTCATTCAAAAAACATAAAAGTAGCAGCCCATTTCACCCACTTTCATAGCTTTCTTGAACTCCCCGTATGTGATATAGCCATCAGCATCGGAGTCCATCATCTCAAAAGCTTGCCTGCCATAGAGTGTCCAGTGCTTGCAGCTCTCAGCAAAAGTGTTCAGCAGTGTGAGTATTAAAGTTTCAACACATTTAAACATTTGTATTTAGACGGAAAAGGTGTGTGCAGATCAATAATGCAGCAGCAAGTGCAATTAGATTAGAAGGTATCAGAGCAGCAAATGACGGTTCCTTTGGAGCAGCAGCAAAAGGAGCAAGAGCACAAAGCCTCAAGATAAGGGCAGCACAAGGGCCCTTTATGCGCACTACCAGGCGTCTCGTGAAAGTGCCAAAATCCTCGTAAGCACCTCTGAGGCACTTAAATAGGTTGACAGCCATAAACCCACATATTTTACGAAACCTTCAAGAAAGTCCACGCCACCTTTCCACACTTTGCTAACATGAAAACTTTTCGAGCTTCAATTGCTCACCTTAGATCCATGTGCTTCCAATTCATCTTGTTCAGGATCTTTTGATCGTTGATATGCTTATCATTCAAAGTTCCATATGGGTAGCTGCAGCCGAAGAGGACACACAGGATTGTCTTTGAGACCAATGTCATGCTTCAATTTTGTACGCACAAATGCAATACTGGACACATATTTAGTTATGAACAAAAACACTCTAACGAGGATGACATACAAATGCGTGCGGTTTGCCTTGAACATTGAAGCGCAGCAGAGCATGCAGGCGGCTAACCACTCAGCAAATGGATGCAGATCAACAGGAAAGTAGGCCATATTACAATGCGCTGCAAGCACCATGACTCCTGACAAAAGAACAGGAAAGAAATAAAAACCACTCATGCAACACATGCAAGTGAACAGACTCTTTACTGTTTAACTGTTTAATAGACCTCACCTTATGCCAGGATTTCCGCAAGGCATGTCTGGATTGGGTGCAACGCGGTGCTTGAACTTCTTGTCGTAGGGCTTGCTTGGCAGGGTGTTGAAGCGCAGTGCAGTAATGAAGCCCAAGTAGTCGACCTTCCCATCACTGGTTTTGTCAGTGCTTGCCACAATTTCATTCAGCACCTGCTCATGTGACACAGGAACATAGACCATCCCTCCGATGTTGAAATGTCAAAGCAGATACTTGTGTATGCCAGCATCAGTCCACACCATATCGATCTGTCATGGTCAGTATGCATGCGAGTTTGGTATAGCTTAGCTTTGCCAACCTTTTCTGGTAAAAGGCAAAGACCAATGCACTTCAGCTTCAGTAAATGAATGTGCATGCGTGTGATGGTACCTCACCTTTTCATCAAGAGTTGTACCAAATTCCAGGTTGGCCAGCACACTCTTGAATTCGTTCGTGTCCAAGCTCCCTGACCTGTAAGGACCAGTGGTTTTATACACCTGTGCTTGTTGCCATGAGCATGGTATATCTGTGTGCAAGTACAAAAACCTGCCCCAAACATGTTGTCACATTTTTTTGAATGGTATCATACACTCAGGTAGTTATGGAACGTGAAAAGACACAAATTTCCTCACCTAACACTGTCGGCAATCTTGAAAGCATTCATCATTGGCTTCGTTCCATGCGTATATAGGCGATAACGCATGCTCTCCAGCGCTCCATTGTATCTGCAATTTCAGAAGTTGAGCAGGAGCTGTGTACTCGACGACCTGACAAACCACACTGTGTTTCTCATAAGGTTTTGGGGTATGTAGCAAATTGGCTACACAGGATGCTCCTGTTTAAAATCAGCGTAGCAAGGCTAAAAACAAATTTTGCCAAAATTATGGCTGCGCCATTTGTTTCTTTTGTTTTAAGATCTTGGCATCCAAACGCCACCTCAATTCCCCCTTTTGTCTCCAGCCCTCCCTCCCCTCTGATCAGTTAGGCAAGTCAAGCTGCCATCCAGAATAAAGAAGACAGCTGTTCATTCTCCATGCTCATAATCTTAAACGAGGTCTCCATCACTATCAAAGATGGTGACAGGCTGCTGCTTCTGCTGCTGCAACTGCAAAATGGCGTTGGGCGCCGCTGCTTTGCAGCCAACCACTTTGCCATTGCCCTCTCTATTGGGAGCTCAAATTCCCACATGCGCTGGGTAGCAAGGGTGAGGCAAGCATTCAGGTGCTGCTCTTCCAAGCGGTTGCACCTGTCATTCTTAACAAAGACTAGCTTGCTGAAGAGCCGCTCACTTGGCCAGTCCATTCCCTTGACCACAAAGTACTGCCTCTCCATCTCAGGAACCCTGTTCATGATACCCTGCTTGCGCCCTTCTGGACGCCTTGGCCCTCTTGCCTGCCCTGCTTCCCTGACCCACCAGACTGCTCACCAGCTTCTCCAAATGCTGCTGTCTCCTACTGCTGGACCTCCCCTGCACTTGCATGCACCGCCGCTGTGCTTGCATGGACAGCTAGGGGTTGTGCTGCTGGTGCGGGTGCTGCTGGGGGAGATGAGGCAGGGGTAGGCTGAGCAAGCAGGACAGGGGCAGGTTGGGCATTTTCCCAAAGCACCCTCAAACTCTTTTATGGTCTTCTTCAAAACACTTGGCTTAAAAACTTTTGCCGGGCGTCCCTTGTGGCACCGTATAAAACTGTTTGTGTTGCAAAATGGTGATGCGTCGTGTTCATGAGAAACACTGGTACCACATACCACCAACATCACCTGATTTCCTGCACTTCAAAAACAACTAGGGGCCAGTTTGGGCAGGCAGGGGTCAAATTGCTTGTATCTTGTTTCCAGTGCAATGAGATGGGACAAACTGACCAGTATATCCCATCCCAGCCTGAAGAATTGAGGGCCTTGGAGGCGCAGAATTTCCTTACGCACGAACCCTCCATCTCTGGTCCTGGAAGTCCTTCCTCATGTTAACGCGCTCAGCTTACCAGCTGGGTCAGAAGTCCTCCCTCATGAAGGTTAACAAAACAAGAATCCCCGGGTGGGGGGCAGACCTCTCAAGCGCTTCGAGTACTTCCCGTTTGCTACTAGCTTGACGGGCACATTTCCTTGGCCTTGTGGCTGAGCGCCAGCGAGCCTCCCTTCTGCGGAGCAGTGTGCGCCTCACCGCTAACACACTCGCACCCCGCCTGCACGGCAGCCCCAAACCGGACTCGAACCGCGCACCATCCCACCTCGGGGGATTCTTGTTTTGAAGTCCTCCCTTTTGTAGGTTAACAAAATTGCTGCATTCAAACCAGGTCATCTGGAGATAAAAACTCAAATTTATTTTGCTGTTGCATACAGATTGGTGTGCATTGCACCATTGGACAAATGTTTTGTTTAAAGAAGTATTGTACCTTTCAAGCCTCAGGATTGTGCATGTCCAAAAGGGTGCCATGTTTTTCAGATTTCCTGGGTGGGGAGTGTGGCCAGCCCAGCTTGGCCTGAAAACACTTCTCTCCCCTCTTTATATCCTTCCGGTACAGAGCAGTGAGGGGCCCAATTATGAGGCCCACCAAAAAAGCGGTGAAGGTTGTTCTAGGTCTGACCTACACCCACCAAGCCACTCACCCATCCATACACAAACACACACAACTACGAAGGAGCAAGCTGCAGCCTGGAATGACTGCCGGCCCTTCCATGGAAATAGCACTTCCATAAAATTGCAAATAAACAGGATCATTTGAAAGCCAGTGTTTTTTTGATAGTGTATGAAGGCAACTGCAAAGGCAGGTTCTTTTAGACACGCATTCTATGGCAGAAAAGCAATTGGGTACGTATGCTTTACGATAGCAATTATTTATGACGTGCTTTATGGCAACATGCTTTACGGCAACAGAAGCAAGGAGTAGGATCCCTTCATGACGACAAATGCTATGCTTAGTGGGGTGCAGCAAACTTGCCACGGTGAGTTCCTCGTTTTAGCGCTTATTCTTTCAATGATGTTGGATAATGATTATAGCTGCCTCCTGTTCCAACTAAGAACTTTGACAGGAAAGGGCCTCTATAACAGAACGCCCCGAGGAAAGGCAAACAAATCACTGGCATGCTTTGAGTTGCAAGTCGTCCTCTGATCCACTGGACACACAACACGATCATAAGCTTGCATACCTCTGTGCAGCATCATCCCTCATGATTTCGCTCTCTGTATAAGAGTCAGGTGGAGGCCAGGTTGAGAGCCGTATTCTCTCAGGGTGCCTGTAAACCATGTAAGGTTGCACCATCCTTAGGGAGGGCTTCAGTGCCTGTGCAGTTAGCAGGTCCTGGCGGGTTTTGCGACTTTAGCTTATTGAGCTTGCAATAAACTACTGCACAAAAAATGCATGGACATCAAGGGGGCTTAGCATGCAGGCAGAAATAAGCGAGAACAAGACAAGCTTCAATGAGTTGTGCAAAAGGTGTTTTTCAGAAAGCGTTGACGCTAACATATCACACCTGAACATGAACTCAAACGCCTCCTTTTCTTTATCTGCAAGAGGACCTGCACGCGTCTCTGGGCGTTGCTGGTGCTGTTCCTGTTGCGGGTGCTCACCATCGGCATCTACCCCACCTTCAGGCACGGATAACACCTGCCACAGCAGCGTGCAGGAGCATCCAGATTACAATGAGATGAACAAGGCCTGCAGCAGAATTTGCTGCGGGCACCAGCAAATATGGAGGTCCCACATTCAAATGCAAAGATTGGAAAAGCTTCAGAATTGTTCGCCTGTAATCGTTCACTTGTGCATTGACTCCAAACATCCAGGCACGGCGCTTGCTTGATAATAGCTAACAATAACAACTAACAGTAATAACGAGTGAAGTGACAAAAGCCGCTGCTGATATTATTGCTGCAAGGGTACTTGTACTATGAGCGTGTTTGAATGCTTGCTTTATTTTGTGTTCTTAAAGTTGTCTGTACGAGTATAGGGGTGCTTATCCTCGAATGCCCCATGCCATGTGCTGAATCTGCCTGCCCTGTGTTCCAGCACAGGTGCTTTCCTATGGGGCGCCACTGCTGCAGGTGCTATTTGACCAAGCTGCATGGGCCAGGCACATGTGCAGTGTCCGTGCAAGACAAGCGGAAAGGATCACCATGCTCCTTGGCCAAGTGACCACTTGGAATGTTACTGTGACCATTTTCCTTTTGGCCTTATAGGTTCTTAGCTGTTCTCTTTGCATCCGGGGCTACGGCAAGAGTGTGCTTGCATTCTTTTACAAGATTCATCCATGTAATCAAAAGTTTTACAAGTGCGCGAGGTGTGACCGGGGTCAAGTGTTACCTTTGCTATGGCGGTTGTGGGATTACAGAAGGCTTCTGTCATACTTGGAGTGCCCATAGATTTTGAGGTACTGACAGTGCGTGTACCCTTGGGAATTAACTTTAGAGCTAAGCGTGCCGCTGTGCCTCGGATCTTGCATCATCATGGTTCAGTCTCTTGGCAGTGGATAATAGTAATACTGTTGATGATGAATATTAAATATAACATTATGATGATAATTGATAAGCACTGTCACCTGTGAGGCTTGGCTCCCTGCGTCTCCCGGTCCAGGGCTTGTCCTGCCATTCACAGGGAAAGTCCTGTGTGAATGAACAGAAGGAGAACAAGCATTCAATGAGAGCACTCCTCCAAACCCTTGTGCACCTGAAGGCATGCCTGCATGCAAACCTGCGCGTGCAGGAGTTCACCAGCCGACAAGGCTAATGCTTACAACCTCTGCATGTGTGTGTGTGTGTGTGTGTGCTTTAAGCAGCATCTTCTGAGGTACAAAAGAGCATTGCAAGCTCATGCCAGAAGCCAAGCATACGGCTTTGACCAACCCCACAGAGTACTGGGCTCCTGACCAGAGGCTGCGCCTTTGCCAAGGAGCAGCTGCACGATGTCCCTGTGCCTTTCGTAGCATGCTGTATGCAAAGGCTTTCTCCCGCACCTGCTTGCCAGTCCATGTGTGGATCCCCTGGTAGAGCCAGCACGGCTTGCCACGCCCGTGGCTGGGCGTGGGCCCTCATCCAGCGTGTGTGTGATTGGATTTGCGGTGTATGGCCGGCTTAGAGGGGTACCCAACCTGCTGGCCCCAGGTGTCCCAGGGCCCCCATAGCTGGAGGCTCCGTAAGCAACCGAGTAGGCAGGTGGCGGCTCGGTTGCACGCATGGCAACAATGGGATTTACAGGAGGAAACTTGGGTGCGTGCACACGGGCGCTGCTGGGGGTGCTTGCCCTGGAGCTAGGCCGAAGGGGGTTGCCAGTACTGCAGGGGCGGGAGCGCAGGGCATGTGCAACAGTCTGAGTGTGTGTGTGTATGTGTGTGTGAGTGTGCGCGCGTGCATGCGCATGAGCTACAGAGGGGATTACCCGGCTCACCTACTCCAGGGTTTCCCTGTGCAATCAATCTTGTTTGTTGGAGTCCTCAACTGTCAGCACGTTCAGACAAATACATCCCTGTTGATGCTAGGAGCCCCTGATACCAAAGCCCGTATGCCCCGTCTATGATGTGCGTAGCCAAATGGGAGGCGGCTGTTGCCGGCCGATCCTGTTGCCAGGTGCATGAGTCCCTACCTTTCTTAAGGAGGTGCATGCACGTAATGATCCGATTCCAGTGTACACATAACAGTTCCTCTTTTCAGGTGCAAGCTTGCATGCAAGGATCAGGCACGTAAGGAAGATGACAAGGCTAGCAGTCAGGAGTACTGATTGAGGCAACAGTAAGGACCATCGTGGCTAGGGGCGGCAAGTTCCACACATATGCTGTGCATGATGCATGCCACTCTATATCACATTTCCCCTGCCAGACCGCTGGGATGAGATGCTTTTTTCATGGCTCACCTTCCAACCTCAGGGCTCCGCGCCCACTGCACCAAGCCTGGAGCGCTGTTGTGGGTGTGGTCGTACCAGCCACTGGGCGTGCGAGGCAGGCCTTGA
>OU611753.1:5435426-5437926 GCA_914767535.2 Dunaliella primolecta | reverse complement strand
ACAGTGTAACTTGAGGATAGGTATTTACTCGAGGCACGATGATCCTTATACATGACAGAACCCAGAAATCATAGAAGCTTGAAAATTTATAATTGGTCTATGGAACAATCCTATCAATTGAGCTGTTGAAAAATGAATTACGAAGCGTATCATGAACATACCGGTATCTGACACGGCCTCTTGAACCTTTCTTCGGAGTAATAATGTTCTTTAATTTTCTGCGCATCATGTGGTAATACGGTGTATTTTTCCAGTATCTAACACTGCAACCTTTTTTGAACCAGGACAACAATAAACTTCCTTATTTCCTTCATGAATTGATTGCCTTTTATGAGCAGGCTAGCAGTCGCACTTCTTGACTGAAGGCCTTATCCTTGTAAACCTTGTAAACCTTGTAAACCTAACACTGCAACCTGATGGAGCAGCTGATGAAGTTTGGAGTGTGCATACCTATGCATGCTTGTTTCATGCAGAGTATCTGTGAGTGTGATTCTTTACAGCAGTTAACACTTCTGAACTCAGCACAAGGCTTTGTTTCCACATTCAGTTGACATTTGTACACAAGTTTTGTTTGGTTTGGATACAGGCACCGTGGCCCTTTTGCTTCAGCTAAGCTGCCCTTATTGGCAGGTTCAGCTTCGTAACCCTTCCCCTACCCCTATCAATCTAGAGGCACAGGAGACTCAGGAGCATCTGAATCCTTTACAGATCCCTCTTCTGCTGCAGATTTCCTGGCTTCTGTTGGTGGGGCAGCTGCCTCTTGGACAGCCGCTTTGATGTCCTCCAAATCATCAGCCTCAACGCCAACCTGCAGGGGGATTGCAATAGCACTTGCGGAAGTCAATTTTTTTCATTAAGTCAACCTCCAGCCAGGTTGAACAACGTGGTTTTTTGCGGTCACACTGTGTTCACTTTTAGTCATCCAGATGAGACATTGGTGAATCAAGTCCCCACTCTACAAAGCAAGAAAGTGCCACTGGGTCATTACTAGAAACTCTTGTGGCCCCTGTTGACTCCTTCTCATCACAAAAAAAACATATGATGGGGCCATGAGCAAATGACACCTCTGCACTAGAATGGTACTGGCTGCAAACAGTTGTCGTGTCAGCTTTCTTGTGGTTAGCCGAGACTGATGGCGAGACAGTCGACAGCAAACACATTGAAAGCCCATGCAAAAAGCAATTTTGATCATGGTGATCCACGGATTCCACACTTGTTACTTCATAATTGCTAGTCATCATGTACTGGTAAAGAAGCTAGGACGGCATTTTGGCAACAGCTGGAGCTGTTTTTCAGCTGTAGAGAGCAATTAGGACTTAACTGCCTGTGTACATGCCTATTTATTAGAACAGTATTCTCCTAAAACAATCCGCTGGACCCTAATTAAAATGTGCACAGATGCATGGTGAGTGAAATGTGCGCAAGCGCGGTGCGTTGACCAATAGGCCAGGTGCATCAAGGACTCCCACCTGGTCAGGCGTGACAGCCATCAACTTGGATTTAAGGTATTCTATTTCCTCGCGAGACACATCCGAGTTCTTCAGGGAACGTTTCAATCGCTGCAAAGGATGCGAAAGTGCACACACGTGCATGAGTGTGTGTGTGTGTGTGTGTGTGTGTGTGTGTGTGTGTGTGTGTGTGTGTGTGTGCGTGCGTGCGTGCGTGCGTGTGTGTGTGTGTGTGTGTGTGTGTGTGTGTGTGTGTGTGTGTGTGTGTGTGTGTGTGTGTGTGTGTGTGTGTGTGTGTGTGTGTGTGTGTGTGTGCGAATCAATATGAGTTTTGACCTTCCAATCCCATGCATGCAAATCAATACTTCTCAATGCAATACATTAGACAGTGTCAGCCCCTTATACTATCTGGACCTCTGCTCTCATACACATGTAAGGAAGCTGGATGGAATGATTTGGAACTGTTTCAGCATTGAAGGTTGTAAAAATTTGCATGTACCGTACAGAAATTTGAATATTCCGCACCCTGGAAAAATTATTTATTTTCTGAATTTCGCTTTATTTCCGCACCCCCTCAGTATCTATTTTTGGGCTTCCCGCATGCTCCCGCAGGACAATCAGCCCTTAATCGCCCTGATAAGAGCTGTGAAATGCGCAATGCTTGTACAGGCTGCACACTGCTCCTGCATGTGAAGACCTGCAGGTATGCAATCCCTTCCACATTCCCTCACAATCTCAGGAGAGCTGCTGTCTAAAAACCCCTCTGCTCCTCATTACTGGGAGGCCCCCTTATTGGGAGGATTCCTTCCCATACCCAGCCCCTTGTCCACCCCCTCTGGCACTTCAGGGCCTGTTACTCGAATAATGACCGCGTTTCCAGTGGGTCACTCCGGAAATTGAATTTCAATTTTTCCGGAGCACTCTGGAAACTGTACTGCTCCGGAAATTCATTTCCCGAAATGGGCTGTTTCCAGTGGAAATTTTAATCTGGAAATTCTTTTCAGTGACCCCCAGTCTTCAATGAAAACAGTAGTAATTGATTCAAGTAAATA